>JAHWFP010255814.1:41174-62764 GCA_023313725.1 Lithobius niger
CCCCCCCCCCCCCCCGCTGTTAAGAAGTGAATTAAGAGTGAGAAACGACTCATCAACATCGTCTCAGTCAACAATCGATGACGATTTACTGGTTGAGCTGAACTGTTCATCAGTGAGTTTGGATAAGGCAGGGTTAGACTCAATTGCAACCTGAATAGGATTTCCCTAGACTTGCTAATTCTTGTTTTGCAAAAAAAAAAGCACCTCTGAATTGCAAAGTAATACGACAGGGGTGTCCCAAAGTGTCAAAAAGCAAAATATTTAACTGATATTTTAACTAATCCTCAGGGTTTTTGCCTAGTTGCAATTACAGGAATGTATGAAGAAAAATGTTGTGCCTAGTAAGAGTAGAAATTTAACTTAATTTGGTAATTCCAGTAGGAATCAATTATCAGGTTCAACTTTCGGTGAACCACGTTGAGGAATGATGCACAATCCTAATTTACCCAAATTTGATGAAATGCTTGAAAATTAAGTCAGTTGTCCCAATGTTGGTTTTCCCAAAATTCCAAAACTGTAAATAGGCCTGCCGATGCAATTGATTCCCACTTTATAAGTACCCAATCTGGCAGGCGAAGATCTAATGACAATTTTGAAAAGACCACTTTTATCCAAAATAGACAATTTCACGCACATTTTAGTAGAAAAAAATGTAGCTGGTAATATTGACAAGACAGTATTCGAAACAAGCGTATGATATCAATAGAACCACGGAAATTGAGGGAGCCAATGGTGATAACTAGTTAGCTATGTTAAAAAAAAACACACACACAACTGTTCGTATGTGTTTGCCGTATTTCGTGAACCATCGGCAGTAGCCGCTCCCATTTTGGTCCCTATACCACGCACCAAGGGTGTTTGGCGTGACGCACGCATCACGTGATTGGGGTAGTCCACTCAGGCGACCAAAGAGCCGCTATTATCGTTCGTTAGTGGCTGACTCACGATGACATAACGGCAAACAGCCTTGGCTCGAAGTATACCACGAAACAAATCTTGTTTAACAACTGAGCCAATATGAAAGGAAAATACCACTGTGCCGACAATCCCGGATTTGACTTTCAAACCATTTCAGTTGCCATCATATTCTGGCATTTTATCCAAAACATTGGCATACGATTTTATCAGAGAACTACAATCCCTGAATAAAGAATAGAAGAGTATGCCTAAAGTGTATGAAAAGTTAATATGCTTGGGAATTAACTAACTGCTTGTCGGATACTTTAAAAATGATGCGGTGTATTGGTTTATTGTAAAACCATTTTCAACTTTTGCGATATTTTGCCGTAATTTTCTGGCTCATATTCACCTGAGGAAAGAATGAACAGCTCTTAGAAACTTTTAGGAGAATGAAACAGCTTGGAAATGAAACTTTTACTATATTTTATCCAAGGTGTCATGCAATTTTAATCCAGTTGGATGCTAGTGTCTCAGTGGCGTCTAGAATCAGCACACTGAAGCATAACCCTAAACCCACGTTAATGCCTTTTGTCGTGCACATGAATTTTAAGACTGAGGTAGAATTTTATAACCACTTTTCAGCAATGGAGCTGTTTATTGAGCCTACTAATGAGGGAATCACTTCTTCTACAAGGCTGGCTACAAGGTGAAATAACTGGAGTCGGTTCATTAGGTCCTCCTATTGTACAGCGCGCATCTTTTTCAACTGTCCGGCCTCAGTAATATGTACGGGCACGATGCCATTGAATGAGCTCAAACTAAAATGTGAGGTGATATCTTGCAGCCAATCCTAGTTTACACAACCTAATTAACAGCAACAAGCAACAAGCCTTTCAGAACAGAAATGTGCAGTCTCAAGACCAGCAAGAGACTTTTAACCAAAAGCTTAGTTAACCATCGCATGTTTGGAGCTTAACCAATGCAAACATCAAGTGTAAATAATGCAAATACCACGCAAAATAATGGGATTATTAAACCGGGCCAGAGCATCACGTGCTGAGTATGTTTAAATTGGTCCGCACCAGTGATAAATGTTTACGCAACCACCCTAAGTAACACATGGGTTGGCTTGACAGAAGAAATTGCGGTGGTTATTCAAGCCAATTGTTACAGGCCACTTACGATCTAGACCCAGACGTTAGATAATACACAAATGCTTATGACTTCCCGTTACGGTAGGGAGGTGCGTCCTCACTTAAACAGAGCTGGTACGGGTCCCAAACACGGCCTGTTGACCCAAATCAAATTCCTAAGGGTTCTAATAAAATGTACAGAAAAAAATCAGCTGTCATGATTTCCAGTTGTTGTGCATGGCCTGCAGAGCCTCAGTGTTCCCCTTGTGGTTACATTGCAGTGCGGTAGAGCAGTGAATTAGCTGAGGTACTCGTGGACGGCGGGTCATCGTTAAGCTTTGCTCGTATCGGATTGAAAAATAATTTAATGGCTTTAGGGTTTAAATTAATAAAAGAAAATTTAAAGTACACTTGGCGTACAGCCATTAGTCAACCTCTCTAGGTCTTATTTTAACAACTTTTCAAATCAAAATTCGTACATTCTCTTATCCTCTAATTTTAATGGAAAACGTCACAGAACCAATAACTTTGGGGGCCGACTTTTAGAGTTGGTCTGGTATGGTTTAAAATTTAAAAAGTGATTTAAAAGCACTTAATTTTAATATGTGCAGTGGTCCCGATTGTGGCAAATCGCGGGTGCCAATTGTTCATATTTTCTTGGGATAGGTTTATATTTTAGGGTTGGCTATAGCGCTATGTTTTTCAACTTGTTGTAGACCAGAAAACCACCATAACACTCATTTTTATCTTTTAGTTATAGATTTAGCCTCATTAGTGCGCCAGGCACATTCATCGGGGTGCTTAGTTTCCAGTAACAAATAATTTGTTTCAACTCGATCATTAAAACAAAAAACACATTTTTGAGTCTCGACCCTGATTAGGTTCATCCATGATTTCCTTGGGTTGGACAAGAAAAGAAGCTGCCACCAGTTTGGGCTTTACACCAACCACACATTTGCTTAGTCCCGGTATTGGTCAAATATGTATCACCAACTTTGCATGTAAAGTATTCTCGCCACTTAGGCTTGAGTATCCAGTTAAGACCCAAGCCATGATTCAGGCAACAGTACAGTTTCCGTTCACAATCCTGATTGTGTCGTTGGGCAATATTAGGCATGAACTGACAACGCTAGGTGCTATGGGCCTACAGTAACCAAAAGCACATTTGTTGGTGCCTTGATAAAACCAATCTTAGTAGTGTTCCCTCCTTATGTTTTTGTCCACGTTTGGTTGTGAATCTAGCTACGATTATATTTGCAAGAACTAATTTTTCAACTTAGTGCATTGATCCAATTTTTTTAAAAAATCCTTAACCTTAAAAAGAAAATTTTCTTTTAGTCCTTTTTTTGGGGAAAATCTTCGAGTAATTTCACAGCATCCACCAATTCACTTGCCATTTAATTGCGTCTTGTGTTATTTGCAGTCTTCACTTTTATTTTCTTTGTGTGTGTCATTATCGGATCAAGATAACTGACTGGTAAGGTTTGTGAGTGTGTTATAGTGAGGCAGTTTAGTGATTTTATTAGGATACGTCAGACACAAGCACGAATTTTTGTATGGCTTAGTTAGTGTATGGGCACTAAGAAAATGGACTGCTCCACGCAATCTGAACATATCTCGGGCTGAAACAGGCGTTATATACCAAAATAAGTTAATTGTAATAAAACTACATACAGGAATGCATTTTTTACGATCATTAATAAACCGATCAGTATAACATGATGAAACTTACTACAGTAGTTCTATAGATCATTGATGACAAATAACGTTCTATGCGAAAATGTCGAAAATTCAGCAGGAAGTGAATATACAGCTCACTTCCAGTAAATAGTCTTTATCACATAACTTCTAAACGTCTAAGTCGGCAGGTTTCAAATTTTGGACATACCTTTCATACACCAGCCTAGGCTCAGCAACGACTGCACTATTATATTCCATATAGTAGTACATTTACTAAGATTATTCATTAAATATTAAGCTTAAAAGGTGAACTTGTAGCCTATTATGTTAAGCTAATTTGTTTCAATTGATGCAAACGGCAGGTATGTAATTTTTATCCTCCGTGAAGTATGTGACATTTCGGTTCGGTTCTATTGTTGGATGCGTACCCGGCGGATGAAAAATTACGCTTGCAGCAGTCGATGTTCCTAACAAATGGAAAATATACCCACAGTTTGAAAAATAAACCAGGAGTAGAAGCATCCAATGTATACAACAATCTGCTGAAGTTATTTACGTGGGGGCCTTTGGAACACTAAATGCGAAAATGTGATAGGTCTAATAACAATAAACAAACCCAAAGGCAAACTTGGGAGGAAAATGGGAATTTATTACTGCAGACCCTGTTTACACATGCACGAAGTACATAAAGGTAAATTTGAAATAGGCATCAGAGAAAAAACATACCCTCAAAATAACGTCGTACAATAAGTATCTTTAGGTACTTACGTTTCACTCAAATGGCATGGTCCAGATTCGAACTGACATACCAGTCCATCACTACTTCACCACCATACCACCTTTACCGACATGGCTACTCTTTTCGGTGGCATAAAGCCAACTCACTGAATCCGGTATTAAGATCATCAGGACCACGACCAGGACTCTTTTCAATAGAAAGTGGTTAGTTCTAGATAATGGAGTGGGAGTACAAATCAGTATACTTTCATAGAATTCAACGAGGGGTAAACACACAAATATCTGTAAACACATACATAGGTATTTCATACGTAAGTGTCACACATGAAGCCATTGTTATAAACTTACAAATATTTAGGCCATCTTAGAATACTTACGTTTCATGCAAATGGCATGGTACAGATTCGAAATAACAAACCAGTCCATCACTACATCACTGCCACACCACCTTTACCAATATGGCCACTCTTTCTGGTGGCATAAAGCCATCTTACTGAATCCGTTCTTAAGGTTACAACCATGACCAGGACTCTTTTCAATAGAAAGTGCTCAGTCATAGACAATGGAGTGGGAATACAAATTAGTATCACTCATAAGGTTCAACAAGAAACAATAAACACAAATAGCTGTAAACACATATTTGTACGTAAACATATACATAGGTACATCATACGTAAGCGTCATACATGAAACCATTGTTACAAACTTGCAAAGAAGCATTATTTAAGCCATCTTTAAGCACTTACGTTTTATTCAGTTAGCATGGTCCAGATTCGAACTGACATACCAATCCCTCTATTCGGTCGCATAGCGCCAACTCACTGAATCCGTTATTAAGGTTACAACCATGACCAGGACTCTTTTCAATAGAAAGTGGTCAGCCATAGACAATGGAGTGAAAATACAATTCAGTATACACTCATAAGGTTCAACAGGAAGTAATAAACAAAATTAATAGCTGTAAACACAAAGATGTACGTAAACACATACATAGGTACCTCAAACGTGTCACACGTGAAGCCATTGTTACAAACAGTAATAAGCATGCTTTAAACCATCTTTAAGCACTTACGTTTCATTCCAATGGCATGGTTCAGATTCGAACTGACATACCAGTCCATCACTATAACAATTCCATACCACCTTTACCGATATGGCTACTTTTTTCTGTGGCATAAGCAACTCACTGTAACCGTTATTAGGGTTACTCTTTTCAATATAAAGTGCTCAGGCGTAGATATTGGAGTGGGAATACAAACCAGTATACACTCATAAGGTTCAATGTGGAGTAATATACACATTTTGCTGTAAACACATACATGTACATAAACACAGACATAGGTACATCATACAGAAGTGACACACATAAAGCCATTGTTGACATATAACTGTTACAAACTTACAAGTAAGCATTCTTACTGAAATAACGAATTAAAGTATTTACACAAAAAGTGGTTTACGAAGAGATTTTCTGAATGCTATGCAACCCAACTGCAATGGGAACCAACAGTATAAAGTATTCAAAGTGAATTAACTACTTTACAATGATTAGTTAGTAACTCAAGTCGGGACTAATGTTCACATAAACATTCCGAACCTTCTGTGCTAAAATTCACATGAAATAATCCGTCTCTTGAGGTCATTTTGCTGACTTTTTTGCTGGGAATCAAGTCCAGCGTTGGTGCACTAATGATGATTTCTGACCTACTTTTAAAGGTAAAATTGTTCTATTTTTATTTGAATAAATAATGCAATAAATATTATTTATTTAATTTATTTATCATTTTCTTTGGACTTGGGGAGTTGATGGGGATATTGTCCTAGGGAGCTATTGTGCATGGTACTTTTGTTTGGTTGAATATTGGTTAGGGGCAATTGTCTGGGTGATTTTGTCCGTGGGATATTGTGCTGACACGGGATGAACATTATTAGAGTATTGTAAAGTTGGCAATTCATGTTGAATGTCTCGTATTTTCAAAAAGGTAAAGTGGGTATTGATGTTTATATCATGTATTGATGTATCTGAAAACACACACTTCGTTCAGTCATAACTTTTCATATAGCTGTTCTAATTTTGTGACCGAGGGGAGCGAAGATTCGTTTGTCACTAAACATAAGTAAAGTCCTTCTGACCTATGAAACGGCTTCTGTGCACTTAGATGTACTAATGGTCAAAACTTAAATGTACATGAACAAGGCCTTCATTTGAGTCTGATGTGAAGATACTGCAGTGAATTTGAAACATTGACTGTTCCGGCCATACTCGATTTGAAGGTACAAAACTAGACCAAATCACCAAAATGTCTTCACAAATTAATTCCTCGAACCCCAAAACCATAACATCTATATACTATGCAGTCATGTTGGCCAAATCATTGCATAGATAATACCCTCATAGCCGATGAGAGCCTATAAAGATTCGGGTCTCAGCCCATACTTTATCTAGGGGAATGGGGCTTTGGTGTTTGAATCAAGCTACTTGTTAGCAACCCACGTCATGTGGCCTTGGCCAATATTGTTATTACTATACGTATTGGCTAAGGTGGTATTGAGACATTGTTCATGTATTACGTGTGGTGTCCTCTGGGAAACAGTGCATCCTGGTTAGATGCTAATAGTCTATAGAAGGCCCAGCCACGGCCATTTACCTGACTGCCAGGCAATCCAATGTTTGCCTATGAGTTGAGTTCTTTATGTTGGACTACTGAGTGTCACCTCTTGACGAACCCTTAAACAGAATAGGGGCGAAATTTACATTTACCTTTCATGGAAGGCAAATTCATTGAGAGACGAACCTTCACTCTCGCTGGTCATGGAACTGGCAAAAGTGATTCAAGTATACATCCTTAAGACTTTGACCAGACGGGCTTAAATCTGATACGACATGAAGCCGGAAAACGCACTAGAGACATAAACACTTATGGCAAACATTACTTCAGCTATTTACGAATTGAGTGATTTTGACGTTGTTGGTATGCTATAACGCATAGCGTCGCTTCAGATTTCCTTCTGTCAGTTTAGGGCTTAACAATCAAACAGTACATGACAACAAAAATAACACATCAGCAAAGAAAACAAAAAAGTAAGATCTGGTTAGTTAAACGCTTTAAAATGCTCAAGATCATGCGGGGGCATAAATATTGCATTTATGAATCATTGTATATACAACGAAATACATATATGCTTTTCTAAGTTGCGTGCAAAACCTGACATCCTCACGCAAAAAATTAATCAAGCACAAACCAAAGTATTCATAGAGGAATTGCAATTAATACGTGGGCTAAGAAAAAGACTTATAATAATAAATAATAAATTATTTTTAAATAAATTACAGTATCGATAGTATACACAGGGTGGTCCAAAACAGTTTGGCAATCAAAGCTGGTTAATGCACGAGAATTAAAACTGCGAATGCTGTGTAAATTCAATGGGGTGGGGGAAACGCAATTAACCATTTAGCTATTATTGACGACGAAGTTTTTCATGGTCATGGAAATTCTAGCATACCAACGATGGTTCTTCTATTATAATTATGAGCTTTTAGACACTCGGAAGTCATGACAAGTACAAAAGACAAAAAAAATTCGAATCATTAGTTAAGGAAAAATCACTCATTCTGTTGTGTTGTGCATTATGTGAAAGTTACGGATTCACAGTATGTGTGTATTTCAGTATGGAGAGGGTAAATAAATATGCGGCCAAGTAGTTAAGAATTTGTTGAAAGAGGCGGTCTCTACACGCTGTCAGCATTAGCTGTCTTTTAATAAAATGTGTCACCACCCTCTACGTAATATAACGGTTTAAAAGACATTACATTTAATGTTCTTGAATACATAAGTACTACTGCTAAAATTTTGCACAGCTTAGAAAAATAATTTATTGGACTTCGGGTTGAAATTTGCCATTCAATTCACATTGACTGTATTATGGTTTGACTATTAAAGAGACGTTAACAGCAGAGATTGTATTACTTCTACTGACGTGAACGTTGGGAACATGTCAGCTGTGATGCAAAAACTGACCCTCATTTTCAGTTACATTATTAAAGCCTATTCGACAAACATACTGTTCATACAACTGATGCATCCTGTATTGTATATGGCTGTTTCTTAATTGTGTCCTATTGCATTCCTAAAAAATATATAAAAGCTTGGCGAGCCTTTAGATTTCCGTCAAACCAGTAGAGGCGTATACATATGAAAAATACTATTAAAAAAACTTACTTAAAGGAAAAACAACAAGCAACTGGTACAACTTCACTATCAAAAACGAGTATGAAAAAGCGTTATTACGATTATAAGATATTCATGAAATTAATCGCTGAGTTTAGATTTTCATAAAACTAGCAAGTGAATATGTACTAGTATGCGCATGTATGTCCGACATGTAGAGTACGCAGTTACCTCGAAACGAGAAAAGCATTTCCCTTTTAGTCAAAACAAAGGGGGCTAGTTTATTTTGATGAACATACACATGGTTGGACAAAAACTAGGTCATGTCAAGGAATACCCGAATCAAGGTCACGTTTCAAGATCAAGGTCATGCGTCAAGGTCAAGATCAACCTGGGTCAAGGTCAATGGCATGCATCAAGGCCAAGATCAACCCAAGTTAAAGTTCAAAGTCAAAGTCATGGGTCAAGGTCAAGGTCATGAGTCAAGGTCACGAGTCTATGGCTACAACATCAAAGGTCAAGGTCACGCAATGTCTGATGATGTCACTTCCAGTCATGTGACCTTATGACGTCATTTCCGGTGATGCGACATCTGATTACATCACTTCTTGTCACGTGACCAAAATAATGACGTCACTTGCTGTCACGTGACCCCCTCCCACACAAACCGGAAGTGACTTCGGTTTCCAAGATGGTGGCCCCAGGAAAACTGGCAGTGACGTCATTTTCTAGATGACGTTTCCAGTCACGTGACTTGTGATGATGACACTTCTAGTCACTCCCACCTGCGACATCGTGTGACCACAAGTGACGTCAATATCAAAACTAGATGGTGGGGATTCCCCATTTGGTGCCAAGATTAATGGGGGGAGATGAGACTTAATGGCACGTGGCACGTATTTTTAGTGTGCTTTAATCGTATTTTTTTTTCATTTTCCCACCGTTTTGCATGATTGCACCTAAACATTCGATAGTACGTTGTTAACAACTATTTGACAGCGTTTATAGCCTTATCACTGTTTTTTACTCTGATGAAAATACCGCGTACATGCTCCTTGGTATCGAAATATTAGTGTTAAATTCTTGTCGCATGTACTGTTGGCAGAAGTGTCTTTTATGAACAGTGCTGCGCAAAACCATTTCATTACTGAAAACAAGCAATGTTGGTATCATTTCAAGTACAGTATTAAAATTCCTTACAATATGACATCCATTATGTAAATTTCAAGTGCGTAGCTCCTTTAAAACTTTCTTTCAAAGCGACAGTTTTGGCGATACATTTTTATTTTAGATTTCTACCCTTCCTCCCTCGTCCCCTCCTCCTACTTTCCCTCTATTTTGCTATTGCTTATCCTTGCTCCAAAACGTTTCCCTAAAGCGCGGGCTTGTGGTCCGTCCCTTTCCACACTGAAACACAGGGTCGGAGTCGGCGTCTCAAAACCCGACTTCGAGCAGGACTTGAAAGTCAGGGTTGGGTCCGGACACAAGTCGGAGTCGAGTTTGAAAAGGTTAGGCTCAGGTCCGGGCTGGGTCCGGAGTTTTTTTTCCCAGTGAGGATGGGGTATAAGCCTGTAGGTTAAGTAGTTTCTCAGTGAGCGCTTGGCGTGTAGGCTATTTACGCTCAATCAGTCACTCAATCATTGTAACACTTTTACATTGTTAGCCTCTCCTGACGTCTTTTTTTCAAAATCAATTAATTCATCTTTTTTTCCCCAGAAAATTGTAATGCGCAAACAACTCTCATAATAACACAAAAAATGTTGTGGAACGTTAAGTTTGTTTAGTGATTGAGTGATCGATTTTATTTACTTGAGCCTACTGAATAATGCTGAAATTAACAAATTATTGACTTGTTCCTTATTGATTGTTGCTGTCAGTCCATTATTGAAGCTGCTGTCAGAGGCACATGGCCTCCTGGGAATGCAGACATAGGGCCTTATGGCTTCGTCGGGCAGATGACCGCGTGCGGTTAACGCTCGCTAAAAACCCTTTGACCCTTTGAGGCACATGGCAGCATTCTGTGGTGACTGGTAGACTAGGTGAGTGGCCTGGTCAGCTGTAGTCAGTTTGGTCAGTTTAAGATTTCCTGTTGTTGTTGTTCAAGGATTATTGTAGTTATTGTTTACGATTTGTTTTAGACTCTGTAGTGTAACGCATGGCATAAGGCCAGGGTTGCCTAGAATAAATTGAAATTGAAATTTTCGAGGATTCCACCAACAAAAATTTGGTCAACAATAGAAAACATCATGTATTGGGGCTTAGGGCTTCGGGCAGACTACCAGGATTGGTTAATGTCGTTAAACCCTTTGTAATCGTTTTGTTTTCACAATATCATAGATATAGACGCGTTATCCGACTATAAAAACTTGCCTAAACAAAATACGGATTAATTTTCTTCTTCCGACATTTCTTATTTTTCATATTTTAGAAGAGAACACGGGAAATCCATCAATCAGGCACACTGACCTTTTTAATGATGAAGATTTCAAATAATTCATCTATGGATTATTACAACTCATTAATGGAATCCTATCTTAACAGTGTATTGTAGACCTTCATTGCTATTATCTTATCGTTCAGTGCAGTTCACAGCTAGAGGGGCAAGGGAGGCAGTGTTCCTGCCCTTTTCGGAAATTGCCCTTTTTGTAAAAAAAAAATGGCCGTTTTGTCCCAGCAATTGCTGGTGCGGCGTTGCCTGAGAAAGAACTTAAAGGCCAAAAAAAAGGCAAATAAAAGTGCTGAAAAAGCGAAGAAAGGGTAAAAAGATAGGAAAAAAAGTCCCTACACCACGATCCAAGGCTGTTTGCCATGATGTCATCGTGAGTCAGCCGCTGACGAGTGATAATAGCGGCTCTTTGACCGTCTGAGCGGTCTAGCCGAGTCACGTGATGCGTGCATCACGGCAAACAGCCTTGGCGCGTGGTATAGGGAAAAATGTCCATTAACAGCCTAAAATGGCACAAAAAAGGACAAAAAAGGTATGAAAAGGAGGAAAAAAGGCTAAGAAAGAGTAAAACGATAGGAAAAAAAAGTCCGTAGAAAAAAACTTGCCTTTGTACTAAAAGTTGCCCCTGCCCTCTCGGTGGTCTGTGCACGCTATTGCAATATCGTTACTTCAAAATAATTTATTTCTTGGTCAAATACATCGTATTCTACCTCGCCCGTGCAGTTTGGCCAACCAGTCATTATTTATTACAAACAAACAACGGGACCAGGACACAACAATAAACTGTCCGTACGGCAAATTAGGAATTTGTGACGTTTTTGCTAATGTGTCTCCTACCCTCTTTCCTTATCACTGTTCAAAACAATCATTATTTTTTTAACACCAAAGACTTTACCAAGCCCTAGTTCACTTTACCGAACAACTCTTTTTCAATTAGAAGTATGTATTTATTAAGCGCCCTTGTTTGTTCCGGTCTGGTATTCCTGACTCAATCGTTCGGTTATCAACCGACAACCTTTAAGGAGTGGTAACCACTATCTTTAAATAAAATAAAAAATAAAAAGATTACGGTGTCTGTGGAGTTGTCTTAACTATGACGTTTCTCTCCTGAATTGCCCAATTCGAGCTCAGAATAGAACACATTCTACAATCCTCCTTTGTGGTATTGGAAAATTCATTTTTCTAATTTGATAGGTAAGGCTTTCTTACACAGAATTTGATATTTTAAGTAAGTTATTTATTTTTTGCTGACTTATTGGTCACTCGGCAACAATGACTAGACTATTAATAACAACGCAGAATATACCAAGGCCGGTGGACGCGGTGGGTCTGGTACGGCTACAGCCTTGCCAATTTTCAGCCGTAAGGAGATTTGATATTGCAAATTATAACCTGATTATGCTGTTTTCCTGTTCGTGAATAAAATTCAAATAAATATTAGAACAACTCTGTTTTTTTTTAAAATAAGGTGGGAAACTTAATTAATGTCCGTACTTCCTGATTCAAGAGAAAACAGTGATACGACAATATGTTACGTAATGTAAACTAATTCCGAATACTTCCGGTGTCGGCAAAACGAAAAATCCAATCACAATTTACAAGCTATCTCCTCTACTTGTCGTTCTAAATCAGTGATGTCAGATCCACAGATAAGTCTATACTCCCGAATTTTCCAGACAAAAAGACGTTTTACTCAAACTTATGATTATATAGATTTATTTTGAATTTTTTTATCCGTGGGCTCCATTTCATCTTACAGTTGGCCGCACAAACTTAAAACGAAAGCGGTTCTCTCATACAGCGCTAAAGCGCTCCAAGTAAGAGAAAAAGCGTGTTCTGTGATTACAGATCAGTGGTAAAAATATTTTTAAAATTTTCATTATAACTGTGTATTGCATATTTTTTACGTAATTTACGCAGGCATTTTGACCAAAATTCCACAAACACTTTTTCCCCCATCTGGCAACACTATATAAAATGGCTTCCTGTTTTCACATTAAAATTTGTTATGATCAGTATTTTTTTTAGCTGTACCGCTTCATTTTTGCCTCCACCGGCTCTTGAATACACTGGGAAAGAAAATTATACAGCTGACCCCGATTAGGAAGCGAACCCGAGACCTTTGTCCCCGTAAGAACAAATGTACACTATGCTTAGAAAGAAATTTGTACATCTGTCCCGACTGGAAAGCGAACTCAGCACGTCTGGCCCTATAACGGTATACTGAGGACGGAGGAAATTATACATCTTCTCCGACATTAGGAAGTGAACCCAGGACCAACCGTTCATTAGGTGGCTGGCCCTGAAGAACAAGCAAACACTGCGCTGAGAAAGAAAATTATACATCTGCCCCAACTGGAAAGCGAACCTAGGACTTCATGATGTGACTGTTCCTATCAGAACAAATATACACTCGCTGAGAAACACAATTATACGTCTGCCCCGACTCGAAAGCGAACCCAGGACCTTCTGCTCACTGGGCGACCGTCTCTGTCAGAACAATCATACATTAAGTTGAGAAAGAAAGTTATATGTTTGCCTGGGAAGTGATCCTCTTCCGTTCACGGTTGACGGGCTACGCAAGAAGAAAAAGCAAAATAAACATCTGCCTCGAATACCTTTTGTTAACTCCAAAACAGCTTATTTAATTCTTCGGTGCAGGGTTCGGGCACCAGTTGAATTGTTTCTAAATTATTTTACTTGATTGTTTGCCGCCATTACAACAACTGACTCCAACAATAAACTGCGAATCAGCTGACATTACGCTAAGTCTAGATCCACTCGCGTGATCAAGTAAAGAACACAAATAAACGTTTCTGTAAGGTTTCAGATACTGCAATGTTGTTGCACTGTTTAGTCCACTTGAAACCTAACTGCTGCATTCAAATGTTTTAACCATTTTTACTTTTCACACAAGATAGATCAACTAATGATTGGTTATAAACGGAACAGAAAGCCAAATGGGCTCGATAATGTTAAAAAATAAACAAATACGGATGCTTACCTATTTACGTTGCCTTTTGGACTGAAATGTCAGACTGCCTGAATGGTTAATCGAACCCACGACTTTTGGAACCATAGGCCGGAGTCCTACCGCTCAGCCGTACTGACATGGCCAAAGCGAAACGTCCATAGGAAGCATTTAACACGCATACATTTTTTTTTTTAATTATTGGTGCATTCTACGTGGCTAAACGACATCGCTGGAAAATGTTTAAAAAAAAAGTCGGCTTAGTGTGCTTCAGCATAGCTCTAAAGGTAATTCTGGGTTCGTGCAAATCTTTTTAAAACCTGGAAATGTCCTGGAAAGTATTAATGAAATTCCATGCCTGGAAAAGTCCTTGAAAATCTTGAAAAATGATGGACGGAAAGTAGACGACATGACTAAAGAACAATGAAAAAATTTAGCCAAGAAAGGATTCGAGCATGTAGCCTTCGTTTGTTAGGCATGAAACGTTTTGAAATTAATTGTATTTACGCATAATAGATGTACATAATAATAATAATAATAATATAAATAGACGATGCTCGAGGCATCCACCCACCCAAATTCCCCGGGGGCAGATGTTAAGTGGAAGAAGTTCCACCATTATTACAGTTGTTTTTTGCCGCATGAGGGAGGAAACCGGAGTACCCGGAGGAAACCCTCGTGCAACGGGCGGGAAACAACCGGAGAAAAACCCGTACATATACACTTCCCATCGCCAGGATCGAACCCGGGTCTGTAAGAAGCCAGAGATGTACACTGGGATCAGGACGCCTATCGAATCTGACGCCCCAGTGCTCGCGGCTACTCGTGCACCCATTTTTTTAAAAATTTATTAATTGTATTTACGTGCATAATAGATGTATATAGCAGTAAATGGTTGCAGGTTGAGTGTATTGGATCTGTATATTGTTTTTATTTTTTTATTTTCGATATGGCTCCAGTTGCTGCTCAGTGCTTAGCCTAATTTTATTTTATTTCTCTATTTTATTTTCCTGTTTTTAGGACCATTCTTATTTACACTTGTGTCCTTTTTCCATTCAGGAATAAATTGATTATTGATTGAGTAGTATTATTATTTAAGTTCTTAGAGCCTTAGAATTATTTAAATGCTGTCGTCACATCCATGCTAACACATTTTAGCCTACAATTTTATGGTTACAATTCTGATGCAGTGTGTGACAGAGGTGTGCCCCCCCCCCCTCCCAAAAAATATATATATATATTCGTTGGAGGCAGAGTAAGTCAAGTTTTATACCAGCGGTGGTGTCGTCAACCTTTTGAATCTTATGATTATAGTTAAAATCAGGGACCTTCTATTATCCACCGGGTCGATTCACTCAGTTGAACGCGTGAGCTATAGCACATCTATTTCCCGTGGTAAAGTATACACGAGCGAGATTCACTTGATGACGTTTTTGCTCCCAAACCAATCATCGAAGCAGATGACGCTTGATTTTTCGAAACCAACAAAAAGTTTGCTTCAACTATCGAATAGTTTTTAATGAAATTAATAAATAATTACTAAATATCTGATCGCTCAATCTTTACTAAACGTTAAATACACATTATTAAAAAAAAAAAAGGACAAATTCTTACCAGATTACCCAAGGCGATAGTAGCTGACGTCGTTGTGTCGAAACCAAAAACAGTGACGTGCTTTTACGATAGTCGCTTGTGATGGTGTTCTCTGTCTGATAACAAACGTTGCAATTTTCAGTCGCATTGTCGATTGTACTGGTAAAATAGAAAAAAGGGTTTAACGAGCGTTAACCACTCCTGGTCATCTGCCCGAAGCCCTAAGGCCCTATGTCTGCAACAGCCAGATTCCCAGGCGGTCACCCACCCAAGTATCAATCCAGCCCAATGCTGCTTAACTTCGGGGATCTGACGAGAACCGGTGTAAAATACACTGGTAAAATACACTACAATTTAAACAATTGGAACGGTTCTGCTTACGTGTGATGATGAGTACTCGTTTGTTTATTAGTCCAGTTTTGTGTCGATTCATCAGCAAAATAAAAAAACCAATGAGATGCAAGAATCGGTAAACTGGCGCGAAATGGGAGCAGTGACGTCAGACGCGTTTGAAGCTGCTCCCAAAATCTCGCACGGTTTCTCGCGGTAAAGCGTAATAGTAAGTGGGCCCACTCTATCAAGGCTACGTATAATCCAAGCTCCCTGGTTAAAATAATGTTTGTTTGGTATGCAGTTAACTGTATTATTATTAATATTTTTAATGTAGTAATTATTGGTAGCGGTACACTGTGGTACCTTACCTACCAGACCAACCAGCGGTGACTAATGAATGTGGCGTCTTATTTTCAGCCAATGCCATGTCCCACAAAGCACGACATGCGGAAAGAGGCTGAAAATAACGAAACAATACTAATGTGGGAGCAAGCGAAAGATCGTTAAAACAAATATGATCCGTAGCTTAGGCCTACTTAAATAAAAAGGTAAAATATTTAAAACACCAGCTAAGCACAGATTTTAGTCATTTTTCCCCAAACCGCAATACAAAACAGCAAACTTTAAGCGAGTAAGTACTGCGCCCAGATTTTTAAGATGCATTAACAAATACAGTAAATTCATTCATAAAAAAACATTATATAAATTTTAAACAAATGTCTGTGTCCTCCACATTCAATAGACCCACTTGCCGTTTCCTAGTACACTTATTGAAAATTAGTATGTACAAGTGATATAATACATAAAATAGTCAATAGGTGCAATGTAGACTCCTTTTAATGTTTTCACCTGAGAAACCTGGCATTTAACCAACACTTGGCATTTAACCAATAGAAAGGCAGTAAACTGAATCCACCAGTCCATCTGGCTTCCTTAACACAGATAAAACGAGAACACGGGATTTTATCAGATAAAACTGTCAGATTTGTCGCTAATGCTGTTTGTTTAGGTCGAATCATCTGATATCCCGATCTCCACTACATACTACAAGTACGACAGAACTACTGTACAATTAGTAGGCCTAAACCATTTTTAGAACAAATAAACTGTACCAGCCAGTCATATGAGTCATGATCTGGCTTCTCAGCAATGCACGATTAATCTTTGGTTACCTAAGGGCTCCCGCGCACTGGGCGACCAGGTCGTCTGGCCACTGGTTGTCGCAGATAAAAAGTACGGCGACGTGCCACGCGCCACGTCTGTTTTTCATTGATAATTCTCGATCACGCGGTGAAAAATGAACACGGAGGAAGTATGGTCGCCCTGTGGTCGCCTGCACGCCGCTCGGGATCCCCGTGGCCGCCGCGACTGTCTGGATGCAGCGGCCAAGTGCGTGTTGCTACACATACCGTAAGCATTCTCATTGGCAGCAGAGACCTGGCCAAGTGCCTTGGCCGCTGTGTGCGCGGGGGCCCTTAGCGACAGAATGAGTAGCTAGAAACAGCTTTCCTCCAAAGCGTGTTATTACCTGTAATATTCGAGGTGTAGTGGTAGAAGCAACCACAGTACGTGAAATGACAAATGTGGTTCTCAAACATAAGTAGTCGAAAATAGATTACAAATAATTACTGTAAAGGAAGTAAAGTCCCGGATCGCATTCTATTTTAAATTTAATAAACAATATTCTCATGAAAAATAAATATGTAGTCATTTTGGCTGGTGCACCATAATATGTACCAATGTTCGTCCTACTACCACAATCGTCAGCTTTCACGGTAAGTTAGGCTACTTACGGCAAGTTTGTGATGGATTGCTAGGGGAACAAAACCACTTGAGAGAGTATATTCTCATTTCAAATGCCGCTCGAGCATAGTTTAAGAATCAATGAATGTTTTCATCACTCGTTTCATTCCGAAGCTACAAGTGCTGCTCGGTATTTTTTAAGCTTTGGAATACAACTCAGAGTTGAGAACATTTATCGATAAAAAAAACAACGCCCTCGTGATATTACTACTGATAACATGCAAAGTACTGGTATAAAATAAAAACAACAACAACAAAAAACAAATGACCGTTTTGCTATTTTTTTTGTCATATTAAGACTAAAGTGGATGAAATCACCTTTATAAATGGTAAAAAAAAGGTGATTTTTTAAAAATTGTTAGTTATTTTTTGCTGTTTCCCCCCTAGTGACAGTTAAACATCTAGTGAATATTGAATTTTCTTGAATAATTTTGTCATGTTATTTATGTAATTTTTAACAATAAACTATTCACAAGGGTGACTTTTTTTTCAGAATTAATTCAAGATGAAGCAAGGTTCGCTGGTGTTTTTGTTAATGCATATAGTTTTTATTACTGGTACAACTACTAGCCATCACACTGCCACTAGCTACTATACTGTCGACTGTGTTGAATATGATTATTGGCGCCTCCAAACAAATCTTAGTAACGAAGATATCGGTGAAAATGGTGTTCGTATGAGGACGCTTAGGAAATTGCAAAGATTGATGGCTACTAATGTTTATGATTATGCCAGTATGTATTATTTTAATCTGATGTCCAATTTCGATAAAAAGGGCCTATTTAATTCTTCATGTGTATTTGTTGAGTGTGTTGTACCGATTGGTTTAATTACTTCAAATTATGATTATTCTGCAGACTTTTTTAGCAATGCAACGAACTTTTTAATAAAATGTCCTAAGGACAAACCAATAACACCTGATGATTTTCCATTACCTGATTTAGAATCAAACTTAACAGAGCGTGATGTTTTTCAAAACAAAAACAGAGTTCTGGCAATCCACAATTGTCGTATTTCCTTTGTGTCTGCTATTGTTTTTAAACTTTATTCAACTCTGAATGTTTTAAGCATCCGCAAATCAAATATTAAAGCATTTAATTCCTATACTCTTTTACCATCGCCAAATTTGTATAGGTTGTGGTATTTAGACCTAAGTGATAATGAGATAAACGTGATTTCAGTTCGTTATCTTTGTACTATTGAAAACTTAACTGCTTTGGATTTATCACGTAACAATTTAATGGACGAGAGTTGGATAGATGTTGCAAACTGTAGCTTAGCCAAATTATTGGCTCTGGAGTTGTCGCACAATAAATTAAGGAAGATTCCCGTTTTCTTACCGCAATTATTTCCAAATCTTGAATTACTTAATTTAAGAAGTAATTCAATTTCTCGTGCGGAAAACATTTTGTACCTGATACCTGAAATTCAGATCTTGGATTTGGCAATGAACAACCTGTCTAACTTTGATTTTCATTTTCTTCCTAGGAGTGTGGATATGTTGATTCTTTCACAAAACCCACAACTAAGGGTCGTTTCAGACAAGTACAGCAAAAGCAGAAATCTTAATTTACGGGGAATTGATCTTTCAGAAAATTACTTAAATTTACTCAGCTTCCATCTGAACTGCTGCTTTGGAACGAATATAAACCTGACAGAAACCACCGTAGACAATCTCATCATAATGAAAGACAGCAATAGCGAGCCAGCAAGTTTCATAAATGACGAATTACGATTCATAGTAACATACTTGATAGATTTCAGTGCTACTATAATCAAACTAAAAACTGGTGAACAGTGGCAAAGTTTTAACCGAACTGCCAACACATCTAAATGTTTTTGCGAACCAAACCAATCAAAACACAATTTAACTAGCATGAAACTGCAAATCGAAATCATTGACAATCCTGCAAGAAATGTGAGCGACTATTTCGTGGAGGAAAACTACACAGCTAATATATATAAATGGTACAATAGATGGCATCATCAAGAATATGATATATATGAAATAGATGGTGGTTATCTCAATTTGGAGTTCTTGCATACTGATTTCATAAAAGGTGGTGTGTGGGTGAGATATTGTGTGTGCGAATACGTTCCGGGCCAGCATGATCTTTTATATGGCGATATGTATACTGCCATAGATTTCAGAGCTGATGCTAAAACACAATTAGCCAATAAAATTGCCGAACTGCATGCGAATTCCGTAGTCGATGAATATAAATGGCTACTAGTTAATCATTTTTCTTCTACAAGTAATGTTAAATTAAACTACAGCCAGAGCAGCATACATTACTTAAACAATTCGGCATTTAAAGATTTTGTGGATGTAAATATTCTCGACCTAAGTTGTAACTTACTGTCTGAAATTCGAGGTCCAGAATTTAAAGGATTAACAAATTTAACACATCTCTTTTTGGAAAACAATCACATTTCTTCCATTTCACCTGGTGGATTTAGTGAAATGCCAAAATTGGAATTTTTGTCACTCGCCCATAATTGGCTCACTAAGCTGCACAACGATACCTTTCTTGAGCTTCCGAATTTGTATTCATTGGCACTAAACGATAACAAACTAGTAGATATTGACAAGATGACATTTTGTATCTTGAATTCACTTAGGAATTTAACATTACATGACAATTCATTGAAAGTCATTAATTCCGATTGTTTTACACCAAATTTACACATTATCACTCTGCGGAATAATTATTTCCCATGTGATTGCAATTTTTTAAAGCCATTCTGGGAATATATGGTTAATTCCAAAATCCTACTACTGGATTCGAATGTAACATTGTGTAAACATCAGAACGGTAATATTGTGAATTTGTCCATTTTCGAATTCACCGATGATGAATGCTATGTAGCTCTAACACCCATATACAAAATGGATGATTTGCTATTTTGGAGCTTAGTAAGTACAGGTGTGTTTGTAGCTGTAATTTTTGCTGTGACCATCTTTTTATTCTGTCTTCGTTACGAATTAAAAGTTTGGTGTTTTTCTCGATTTGGGTTGCGCTTTGGACACCTCAAGAAGCCATTACCAACTTACAGAAATGATAAACTGTTTGATGCTTACGTCTCATATTGTGCTGCAGATGAAGAATTCGTAGCAAATGAATTAGTGAAAAACATAGAGAAGAGAAAATATCGCTTGTGTATTCAAGAAAGAGACTTTCTGGGTGGCGTATCTGTAGCTGAAGCATTGGCTGAAGTTATAGAAAAGAGTTGCAAGATTATAATAGTCTTGTCACCTGATTTCGTGCAAAATAATATGTGTCAGTTTGAGTTCAAGCTAGCTCACAACGAGGCTCTAAAACAAGGAAGTAGGCTCATAGTTATCCTGTTTAAGGAAGTATTAGACAAGAATTTAGGAGTCGAGATTCGATCTTATATCCGGACAAACACATATTTACGATGGGGTTCGAAGATGTTTTGGGATAAACTTTTTTATGAACTGCCAGTTCAGCCTCTATGCAACATTGGTGATGATACTGCTGTTTGAGAACACATGCTGGAACATGGGACCAATGAACTAAGACAATGAATCCAAACTAGTTAGGTTTGCGCTTACCCCTGTTAGTCCAGATTAACATTAGTATTCGCCTAAACTAAGCTCCCTATTTAAAGCTGACTCCTAACAAGCATCGGATAATCTTCACGCATGTTTATAAACATACTAAACTACCCAAGTACTAGGCTGACGGTGGTAATATTAACTCTTTCAGAACTACAAGAAACCCTTTCTTAAGAACCCTAACAATAATATGCCGTCAGTTGTATAGCTGTTGTTTCCCACACATGTGGCTGTACGGTCT
>JAHWFP010255815.1:0-37085 GCA_023313725.1 Lithobius niger
GTAAGTATTTCTATGGAAGTAAAAATGTAACTGTTAGTGTGACAGTAACTTATACTTTGTATGGTTCATTTTAGGGCATGGGTCAACGCAAAATCCTGACCGTTCACATCATTGATGCTTTGTTTTTGGGTGGAAAGGACATCAGGGCAAAATGTTTAACTGAGAGGTTGGAGACTTTTCATTACCTTTGGTTTATTTGTTTTGAAGCTATAGCGAAACGAATTACTTTTTAGGCCTAACAGAGTTGAAAATGTTTCTCAGGCACCGCCGCACGTATCTCCTAAAAAAGCACTGCCTCTGTTAATTATTTAGGCTATCTGACAAACTTGGTGCTAATTTCTGCCACTTTCTTAATTTTGACCTATTTTTATTTTTCAATACACCATTTTAATCTTCTCGGCGAGACCCGTTGAATGGCCCAAAAGCCAACTCAATACATTAAAGCATTGAGAAGTTGTTACAGCTAATAAAGTGATTTCCTAAAAAAATGATGTGTTGAAAAAAATTTGATATTTCAGTCTGTGACCGAGAACATTTTTCTGACTAGGCTGGACCTTAAAAACTTAGTGGACATATTTCTTGATGGGTTGTTTTCATTCTCAAAATTGTAGCCAGCCTACTACAGAAATTCTGGTGTCACGTTTTAAAGTTTCTTTCTCACTATTGCAAAATACTAACCTTCAGTATATCATGGTTTGTACAGCTTTGAAGTGCTTGAATTTTAAAAAAATCTGGTTTCAAGGCCTTGAAAAGTCCTTGAATTTTCATAATTTTCAGAAAGGTCCTTGAAAGTGCTTGAAATTCTCCACGCTTATTTCTATGTTCAATTACTGAAGGAAATTCTTTTGGAAACAGTTTTGTATTTGTAAAACATCAATTAACATTCAATTAACAATGATTTGTTTTGCTTGTTAGGCCTATCAAACATACAAAGTTAGCTGTCGGACCGTTCTGCAGGATGATAGCGTTTTACAACATTAAACTGACAGTTTAAAATTAATGCCATGCGTGGAATCTGCGACGAAAAACAGAGTTTTAAAAAATATTGAAAAGTGTAAGTGCACAAATGTTGCATAGGCCTATTGGCATGGTTATTATTGCTGTAGAAGGTCTAACAAAGAAAACTTCAGTAGAAGGAAAAGGCCTTGTTGTGAACTTGGACAGACAGACAAGATGGCCACCAACTGGAAGTCACATGACCGGAACCATGTGACATCATACCTGAAGTCACATGACCGGAAGCGGAAGTGACGCCATTCGGTCTGCTATCTTGGAGTGTACTATATTGAAGTCTGCCATCTTGGGGTGCCGCCATTTTGTGGTGTATCATATTGAAGTCCGCCATCTTGTCATGTTAAAAAACTCCATTGTGGGGTGTTATTTTTGTGAATACTTTGTTCCCTTAAGTCCAGTTGGCCTTCAGATGGCTGCCACCAAGTTAATTTTAAGAGATGTTTATGGACTTATATGGGGGTAACGTCTAAAGTATTGGTTCTAGAGCACACTGGATCAAAAAATACGAAAAAAAAGTACAAGTTTATAAAATCATTTAAGCTTTAACAAAATTCATTCCTTATTTTATATTTGACTTATACTCACAGTTTGATCACACAAAACCAAAAGTCAGAGATTTTCAAAGGTTTTTCCCTCGAAACTTGCAAATTTTCGACAACCTTTACGGGTTTTTCTTCATCAGGCAGTTAAGCCACCGGCACCCACACTCACAATTAGGGATGTGCGAGTAGAAAAATTGTAATTCAAGCCGAGCCGAGTTTGCAACAGAAGAATCAAGTATCGAGCCGAGTTCGAGTATTTGATGGAAATATTTTGTTTACTTTCATTTCCCTTTCCCTTGTTTCCCTTTCATTTGTTAAGATAATAGGAACGAAGATGGTGCTTAGTTGACTGTGTGGGTCGTGGTTTTCCAGTTTTAGGGATATAACTTGAAAATGGTTCCAGATATTGACATTTAATCTGCACTACTGGAAAGCTCTCGTCGAGACGATCGATTTGGTATATTGGAATGTCAAAATCGGTCAAAAATTGACGAAGTTATCGCATTTTCACCAGATTTGAGTTTTTCGAGTATGGACGCGAGCAGCGAGCCGAGTTCGAGTACAAGTTTCATACTCGGCTTGGCTCGAATTTTTTGAGTATCGCACATCCCTACTCACAATCTTTCCAAACCAAACGAACATCCAAAATTCAAAACTCCCTCCTCTTCACATCACAGTAAGCCTTGGGTCAGCATTCCAGGCTGGTCTTGGCACTGCTCACAGTCGATGTTTCTTCCTCCGTAGTTGGTGTGCGGGGAGGAATTTCTTGCAGCTTCGTCTAGTTTTGAATTGAGGTGTCACCATGTTACTAATCGTTTTATAAGCTGGTTCTTGTGTGTTCAGTAGTTTTATTGACATGCCTCTACACTGCTGAATGGCCATTGATTCTAAGGCACGGAGGTGTGCCCCCTTGCTGGAATCCGACTTGAGCAAGATTTTAGTCTGCTCCCAGTCAATCTGGTGTTTAGATTTCTTGCAATGCATGGCCACTGCATTACTTTTGTCTTCTTCAAGGGTGGCTTTCCAGTGCTCCTTAACTCGTAACGCAAATCCGGCGTTTTGTCTCTCCAATGTACCCACTTGGGCGCCCCCTGCATGGGATCCAATAGACTACCCTGGTGGTATTGGGTAGTCTTTCAACATCGAAGTCTGTGTCTTCTTTCACCCTTCCTCTCGTGCTTTCCTGTTTTGGTTGCCAATCTTCATCTTCATTCGTCTCTTGGGCTATTACCTTCCTCGACCTGGTTCGGTCCTGGTGTTGGTGGTGTTGTCTCGCATCTTCCGCCTCTTCTGCTCTCCAGTGTTATTGGCCCCAAGTTCGCCAGTGGTGGAGTTTGGCTTTTCCTTTCCTTCTTGCCTTAAAATCTTACTTCCAAGCAGTTTTCTGATGTTTTGGGGATTGCGGAAAAAACAGGTTATCCCTACTTTGGCCAGGGCTTTTTTTTAACCCTTTCTCCTCCCTTCGGAAAATAATTAACAACCTCAACCGGACTCTCATTGGGTGGGTCTTTCGGCTTCATTTGGCGCAAGGGGTCTTTCGAGGTCTTGGCTTTCTGAATAGCTTCATTCACGGCTCTAGCAGGGTACCCAAGGGCTAAATACTTTTCTTTCGCTTTTTCAAACCACCCACTGCCTTCCGTCACTTTCATCAGTCGGCTTTGGATCCTCCTCATTTCTCCATTCATGATCGCCAACAACTGGGATTTGGGGTGCCCCGATGAAAACTCAATTCCCCGGTCCGTTTGAGTTGGTTTTGCGTATTGTTGTTGCCCTTCTTCCCTCTGCTGACCACCGTGTCAAGGAAGGGGAGCCTGCCACTCTCTTCTTTTTGCAATGTAAAGCCAAGATCATCAGTCCAAGAGTGTCTTCTTGAGTGTCTTCTCAACTTCTTCTAACTCCTCCTTCTTCCCGGCAGTGAAGGTGTCGTCCACAAATCTCGCCCAGACCTTGATGGATGGATGGATGCTTGCTTGCAGAAATCACGCATTGCAAGAAATCTAAACACCAGATTGACTGGGAGCAGACTAAAATCTTGCTCAAGTCGGATTCCAGCAAGGGGGCACACCGCCGTGCCTTACAATCAATAGCCATTCATCAGTCAATAAAACTACTGAACACACAAGAACCAGCTTATAAAATGATTAGTAACATGGTGACACCTCAATTCAAAACTAGACTAGAAGCAAGCTGGAAGAAATTCCTCCCCGCATTGCCAACTACGGAGGAAGAAGAAGAAATATCAACTATGAGCAGTGCCAAACACCAGCCTGGAATGCTGACTCAAGGCCTACTGTGATGTGAAGAGGAGGGAGTTTCGAATTTTGGAAGTTCGTTGGGTTTGCAAGGATTGCGAGTGTGGGTGCGGTGGCTTAACTGCCTGACGAAGACAACCAGTAAACGTTGTCAAAAATTCGCAAGTTTCGAGGGAAAAACCTTTGAAGATCTTTGACTTTTGGTTTTGCATGATCGAACTGTGAGTATAAGTCATGAACTTGAACCAAAGTAGAAATGCTTAGTCGACCGGTAATTTTATATTGTCTACTACTTCAAACGAATTGTAATAGTCTTTATTAAAATAGTACAGTACAGCTAAGGAATATTGTCCGCATAATATCTCGTTGGCTGCTTGTATTCTCCTCGGATTCCAGATGATTTTCTTGTTTACAAGGTATGCCACGAGCTCTGGTGGAGGTTTAAGGCTGAAGGAATTGAAGTACAAGTCACACGAACCGCCTTTAATGTAAAGCTACCCAATGTGTTCCTTCTCCGTCTCTGGGAGTCTTGCAAGTTCAGTAACCGCATTCGGACGCTCTGGGGTGTGGAGGTAGTAATCTTTTGAAACTCCTGTGAATGTACGGATCCCCAACTTTTTTGCGTATCTGGTGAGGTCTAAGTGTGTTAAGGCCTTGTTCATTGGAACGCCGGCTTCAGATAAAATCCACGACCATCTCTGGTATCTTTTTTTTATTTGTTTTTTTAACCTGCTCCCTTTCCGTATTGCGAGTGCCTCTATCTTAGTATTGTGGGACTTTGTCTGCCAGCTGTCTCACGTCAGACTTGACATCATTGACTGCTTTGGTTATTCCAGCCATGCCGCTACGTCTGAGGCGGCGAGAGTAAGAAGGCGGAGTGCCGATAAGAAGCCACGTTTCTTGACTTGTGTACATGAGAATTTTGAATTCTCGAATGCTGTGTTTTAGTGATGGTTAGAGATGTCGTGGCCGTTCAATTTTGCTTTAGCTGAGAGTTGTATAGATGAACACTTGGTGTTTTGTTGGCTCTGATTTGGCAAAGCATACCCCGCTTTTCGAAAACATTTAATTGAATTAAGGTTGATGAATACATGATTTATTACAACTAGTATGTATTTAGTTTTCTGTATGTATTTCTCTCATGTTACAACTTCAACTTTACTCCTATCCAACTTAAGGGTCATAAGGTAGTCATTGATAACCAAAGCATAGCATCTAATATTATAAGTGGCTGCTAATGATTAGTTTCGAGAAGGCTCAATCCTAATTCACTTCTTAGAATGCACATCAGTCATCAGACCACGGTTGCCACGTGTCCTGACCCTGTTGAGCTCCAGAGGTTTTAACTTGTAGTTCTGAACGCCCAACACCAATTAAGGATGTCTGTTCCAGTCGGGCTTTTTATACCCGCTAGAGGAGGGATTCCCTCCAAGGCTTTACGTCACGTGACTGGCTACCTGGTTCAATCCGGTTCCTGCTGATTGAGCAGAAGGCTCCACTCGTTACCCGGCTGTTGACTCTTGACCAACTCCCGTGTTTAGGTCGAAGTTGGATGACCTGCAGCAGGTCATGTAACGGCAAGGTGCACCTTGACGTGGTTGCTTTGTGTTGCATCTCCCCTCCCCTAAATTGTTGCTTAGGCAAAGGAAGACCTACCTTTATGTAATGCCATGAATCACCTAACCCGCAATATTAGTTTGTCACATTTCATGATGAACCATTTATGCAATATTTACGTAAATATATCCAGAGTTTCACAACAAATAACATAACTAGCCTGCATCATGTGCCCTTATTGGAACAAAAAGCTAAATAAAACGGTTATATTTCAATATACATTCTTTGTAACGAAGCACTTTACAATATTGTTCATGTTTGTATAACCACAATGTCTGTCATGGTGACACGTTTCAGGGCCGTTACTATGACACTTCCTGGCCTTCCTTGAGGCACCTGCTGCCAGTCCCGTATCTCTATAGAGCCCCTAAAGCTATCGTCCTTAGCAACAAGGACAGAGTGAGTCGCTTAGCCATGGCTGCTGGAGCAGCATCTCTAACTTGCTGTGTAATTATCGCATTAACCCTGTTAGGTCCGAACGACGGTATATCCGCTACAAAAAATCCCAAATGACGATATATCGTTCGCTCAGTTCTACGCCCTGTTTTAAAAAAAAAAATCCTATTGCGTACATCGGACGCTAACTCCGATTGAATTAGGTATTTTAGAACGTATATTTAAGGTTTATTTCGGTTTATTTAATTCAAATCATCTTTTTATTACCTTAAGTCGATGTTATTGTTGGCATCGTCACCAAAATCGACGTGAAAATTGCGTTTGTTTGCTGAAAACAGCCCTCGGTTCAAACGATCGTATCTCCGGAACTACTCAACGTGCAGCCGCCATCTTGAGCGCGTTCGAGAGATGGGATGCCCAATTTTCTAGCCCACGAAAAATGATTTCATCAACTCCAACGTCACTGCCTGTATCCCTTGAATGAAAAGTGCTGGTCAACAGCCCTTGTTCAAACTATTCCCGATCGCGTGCTATCGCGTGCGCTGATTGGTTCGTTCGCGACATGTGGCCCGTCGGCCGTTCATTCGTGACGTCACGTGAAGCGAGTCTAGGTCGTATCCATTGGTGCTAGCAGGAGCGCGTTCGCTTGCAGGCAGCCGGTCAATATGGCTGCTCAGGACGAAATGGTAGTGAACTTAGCAATCGTAAATATTGGGGGAATAAAGCAACTTTAAACTATTTTTACGGTAATAAAACATAAAATAATGATTTCAGAAGTAATAACAGGCATTATGACAGAAGAATGTCGAGTGGATGTTATCATTCCGAGTACTTTAAGTTGAAACTTTCGTTAGCGCATAGTCGAACTTAAGGATTTTTTTAAATAAAGAAAACGTAGGTCGATGGTCCCAATTATATTTCTGTTCAATAATTTACAATATAATTATTACGTCTGCGAATTTTTGTATGCCAAGACCGCATAGTTTTTTTAGTACAATTTATTTTCGTGGGGCATGCAACTTGTTCATGGCATCCATGTTGCGGCCATGGCCTTTTTCGCTCGCGAATTGAAAAAATGGCGTGGACCTAAAAGGGTTAAACATCATCAAAGCATCAGCATCGACTCGTGACCCTCCCGATGCGGGCACAGGGGAGATGTCACAATTCTGGCATCCGAACAGAGACTAAGACCTGGAGAAAATATTTTTGCAACGACGGCAAAAAGAAGAATTATGTAAGTCTTGTGCGCTATGGCGGCTTGGGCAACACGCCGCAGGTGAAGAAATGTTTATAGCATAATAATTTTCGTGAGCGTTTACAAAGCTAAACGTGAATGAGAAAATGTACCTTGTTCTTTTGGGAAGACAGTGAAAGTGTTGCGACTGGAAATTAAGGTTGAATTTGTTATTATGAATATTTTGTTCGTTGATGTCACAAAACTGCCGCTAGCGTTGCCAATGTAGTAAACGAACGAATTCAAAATTCACTTTAACGGCCTTTCCACAATGCTCGCTTTACCTTTAAAGCTTCAAGAAGATTAAATGACTCTTGGACATTTGCGGAAGGGTGCAAAGTGTTAATTTGTCGTCGTAATTTTGCTTTACCGCCGTTGTCAAGTTGGTTCCTCTCTGGGTTGACACTTAGCAACGGTTGTCAAGGCAACTCGCGCGCTAAGCTTGTTCTCGCATGCAAAGACTCTTGGAAAGAATATCGTGACGGCACTCAAAGCTATTTGCGATAAATAAATTTTTGGTCGATGATCGTAGGTTGTACTAACAACACAGTTTTGGAATCGGCAGTTACGGGATTTTCAAATAGAATGTCATGGAGCACAATGATTTTGATGCAGTAAATTCGCATTTTAGCATCTTCTAATCTACCTACTTTTAGACATGCTCACGCAAGTTTTAGCTCGATTATTGAAATGTCAGTAGCTCGTTTGTAGAATCAGAAGTGGCGATCGCTACACTCGCTTCAGGCAGTTGTGAGAATCTGTCGCTAGAGGGCGACACCTTACCACTTGCTACGCGTCGGATTGCAAGCCAAATCAGATCGATATTTCAGGAATGTCGGCAAGCAAAGCGAAAATAAATTCGAGTTATTACAAGATTTACTCGAAAAGCAATTGCAACCATTGCATTTAAAGCTTTAGGCTTTGCAGATTACTAAGAAAGATGAAGGAAGTGTGGAGGATTTACAGGCAAATTTGTTGGCGGTTCAAAATATGGTTTTGCAGTTGAGAGAAGATGTGGCAACACGTTTCGCTTTGCATTTACAACCGAGTGGTGGTGACACTGTCGGCAAAGAGGCAGATGCAAACGTCGATGCGAATTCTTCGCCCTCACATGAAACCTTGAACCCGGCCCGTCCGCAAGGTGAGCAATTAAATGCTAAACTGTTAGAATCACAATCTTCATTGCAGTCAGAAGGCAATAAACGCAATTCAAAGGCTTCAAAAGGATGTCAAACTACGGGAAGTGAAGCACCGCAGCTAGCGGATGGGGCTTTGGGAAATTCTCAAAATAGCAGAGGAAAGAGTGAAAATTCGGTGCAAGCTACTAATATCCTTAACCCTTCTAGCTCAATGGCAGTCCTAGCTTCAGCTTTAGCTTCATTTCACATGCAACCAAGACCTTTGAGAGATGACACAGATCTATCGGAATGGATGGAAGAAATGTCAGTCTTTATAGAAGATAGGAAAATTGTAGGAAATTCTCAAGTAAATCCTTCGCAGTCGTGCAAGATACAGCAAATCAAGATTCTACTTCTTCCACTTCCCAGTCAAAGATAACGAATTCAAGGACAGCAGTCTGACACTGGTGCTAGACCGAAGACGAATAGGAAAGGAACGAAGGAATGCTTCAACTGTCACGAACTTGGACATTTTGCTTGGGGCTGCCCGAAACCTAAAGTGGAGAGACCTTCTCAAGTCAAGTGTTGCGAGCGCACCAGCACACACTCTTCCGATTACCGTAACAAGACAAATTTCTACGAGGAAATGGACTCTGGTTCATTGGATTGTGCGACCTTAGGCAGCTTACTGCAGAGGATTTGGCCGGAAGCTCCGACCAAAGCACCTGAACTTGCACGGGAAGCGCCTGAACTTGTCATTCAAGGTATATGAAGTACTTGCTTGTAGATGTATATTAGGGAAATCTTTTCTGAAAGCCACGAACATCAGGATCGACTGATTTAATGACAAGGCCTACTTTCATCTGTCTAAGCGGGTTGCTAACCCGCGCACGCCTCAGGACAACCCTATCTGGAGAGTAGAAACTGCCTCAGGAACTGAAGAGTTCAACGGGATGACGGATGGTCAGTTTGAATTTCTTCAAGCATTTCTGGGTATGCACAAGGACGTGTTTCCGGGCACACCAGGACGTACTGACTGTCATGAACACACCAGCAAGTTTCATGACGAGCCGAAACCCAAATGCCAGCGCGTTTTTCATGCGAAACCCGCAAATTTGCAAAGAAATAGACAAAATGGTTGACGAGCTATGTGCCAGTGATCGGATTGAGCCAACCATCAGTGAGTGGGGCTCTCCTTTCTTTCTGAATCAGAAAAAAAAGAATGGCGGAGGCTATCGTCCGATTTTTGGACTACAGAAAACTGAACTCGCAGATCAAATCTGGTGGATACCCGATGACCAGATCAGACGAGGTGTTCTACTTTCTGGCAGGAGCCAAGTATGTCTCGATCCTCGACGGGGAGCAAGGCTTCCACCAAATACCCTTGGCCAAGGAGTCGCAGAACTATACAACGTTCATCTGCCACAGAGGAATGTTCAAGTGGAAGGTTATGCCTTTTGGCCTCAAAATATCGTGCGCCGCTTCCAGCGAACTATGGAGAAAATCTTAGGACCTCTCATTGGTACAGTGTACATCGATGACATCGTAGTGGCTACCCGCACCTTCCAGGAGCACATTCAAGCTCTGAAGAAAATCTTTGAAGCGCTGAAGAAACATAACTTCTCGCTCAAATGGAGCAAATGTAACTTTTGCTTACCAAAGTATCGGTGCTTGGACTGAAATTTTCAGCCAGAGGTCTAGAACTCACGAGAGAGCATCGTGCTGTGCTGAAGAACTATCCTCGTCCGAACTCTAGGAAGAAAGTTCAAGAATTTGTGGGGTTTGCTAACTTCTTCAGGAAGTTCATCGGATCATTTGCGGCGACGGCAGCACCACTCTACGAAGAAAGACGAACCGTTCGTCTGGATGGAGGAGTACACTGCAGCTTTCCAGAAGTTGAAAGACGACCATCTGAACTCGAAAGCTCTTAGTCTACCAGACTTAACGAGCAGTTCATCATAGAATCGGATGCATCGGACAAAGGTCTCGGGGCGATGATTTCGCAAGTGCAGAACAAGCAGCGAGTCGTCATTGAATTTTTCAGCCACTCGTTGAAAGACTCCGAGAAAGCCTGGACCACATTCAAAAAGGAAGCACGCGCAGCGGTCGAAGCCGTTAATAAGTGCCGTCACTACGTCGAGGGATAACACTTTCTGTTGATCACGGACAATGAAACTTTGATGTGGGTCCTCTCCAACAACAGTGTCTGGGCGCATGGCACGCTGGGCCATCAGGCTATAGATGTACGATTTCACCATAGTACACCGTGCCGGCAAATTAAACATAGTCGCAAAAGCTCTTTTAAGGAATCCTCCTGAAGACATACACTTCCTCCAAACGCTACCTGCTCCCGAGTTTGCAGATTTGTGAGGCCTTTCACCGATGGTATACCTACGGGACGATCCAATCGTTGATCTTCACAACAAGGACCAAATCAAGATGGAACAGTGGAACGATCAGGAGATCGCAAGGATGATCATAAAGTAAAGTGGCAGGGAAGGAGAAGGGGAAATTTCTTCTACGTGTGATGGAGAGATACACCTTTGATAAAGAGGGACTTGTTTACTACAAAGACCCAACAGTGCTGGAGTGTGGAAGACTGAATGGAAACCTTCGTCTGTTCGTTCCGAAATCCTTGCGTTACAGATATTTGCATGGATGCCATGACCATCGTCAAGCAGGACATTTGGGCATTCAGAAGACACTAGCTAGGTTTCGTCAAATAGCCTATTGGCCGAGACTGTTTTCCGATGCAGTCAACTACGTCAGATCGTCAAAGTGACACAGACAAAGAAAGCGGGAAATCCTCAACCAGTGATTCCTAGCTTCCCTTTACAGATGGTTGAAATTGGCTTTGTTGGTCCTTTGCCAGAGACGTACGCCAGAAACAAATACATCTTGTGTATGGTCGACTACTATACCAAGTACCTCTGGCTGGTACCTACCAGATTCACAACGGCAAAGACTGCAGCAACCAAGTTCTTGCAGGCAGTGGTGGCTGACAATGGTCCTCCAGATTACGTAGTTTTCGACAACGGAATGTCATTCATGGGAAAGATGTTCGAGGCGATTTTGCAAGTCTCTGGTATTCACCACAACAGGACTACGGCATGCCACCCGCAAGCCAATACAACGGAGAGAGTCAACCGAGTGATGAAAGCCTGCCTCAGAGCATTCGCTCACGAAAATCAAGAGAAATGGGGTCCGTTAACTTCCTGCGTTGTAGTACACGATAAGAACAACACCTCACGAAAGCACGGGGGAAACTCCCTATTATCTATGGCATGGCAGGGATCCACGTCATCACTTCCAGATTCTCAGTCTACCAGCCAATTTCTCCAACTTGACCATGCAGGAGAGTGCAGAACGCAATCACGTGGTGCTGGAGAAGACGCATGATCTCATACGTGCTCATCTTGCGGAGGCAGCAAGAAACACATAACGTGCCTATGACAAGAAGCATCGGCCAGTGGAATTCCTTGACAGGCAACTGGTGAAAATCAAGAATCATCCGAGCTCGAACGCTCAAGCGCAAAGCTCGCCGCTAAATACAAAACACCCTACTGAGTCATAGAGAATATGTCTCCAGTCACTTATCGTGTCATAGCTACGAATGACAAGGACAACATCAGAACTATAAACATTGCAGATATGGAACCTTACTTCCATCCACGTACCATGGATCGTTACTGTCCAAACGACAGTGAATAAAGTAATTCCAATCACTTGGACTTCGACAAGGGCAAACTCATGAGAATGTTGCTGCCACCACAGACATTGTGGACGAAACGGGTCAGGAGACCGCCGGAGATACTGACCAAACAGGACAAGAAGGTTCGGATGACTCTGAGGACGATGATCGGGACGAGCCAACCGACACCGCCTCCGGACCGAAGAGAGTCCAAAAACCGAAACCAGCGTGAAAAGCAGACTTCGTGTGACTCCTACGGGATGCTCCGATGCTTTTTGTGGATGTGTTCAACCACGAATGGTCGAGCACAAGTTCAGACGGCAGTTAGAATGAAGTTTGTTGAAGCCTACTGGTTAATTCAAGCTTTGCAAGGAGGTCCTGGAGTATATTTGTAAGGAGAATTGGGATTTGGTCTCACCAAATGATTGAGGGCAACCAGGTTCTTGCACGAAACTTTGTTGTCAGAGCGGTGCATCGCTTAGTCTGAAAATTGGCTTGCTCTTAGCGTTGTTTGTGTTGTGCCTGAAGAAGTGGTGTGGTTAGCTCTTACCGGTGGTTTCCTTTGACCATCTTCTCGGTGTGGTGAATTCTGTTAGAAGAATTTGGCCATTGTGATTCGACAACTTTGGTGTGTTACCGCTCAGTCATGAACTAAGTCGTGGCCTTCACGCATGTATGCATTTTCTAGTGAATTTGGTGGACTAAGTCGGGTTTTCTGCAGACTGTTCAGTGCGCTACAGTGCTTTTCGATTTCTGTGTTCTAAATTGTTCAACTGTTGTTTATTGCATGTAGTCTGTAAGCTCAGTAATCCGTACACTCGACTTAAGTAACGATTGTAACCCAACAATTTTGTAAGACGTGGGCAGTCGCTTTGAGGGAAGCTTGTCATGGTGACACGCCTCAGGGCCGTTACCATGACACTTCCTGGCCTTCCTTCAGGCACCTGCTGCCAGTCCCGTATCTCTGTAGAACCCCTAAGGCTATCGTCCTTAACAACGAGGAGAGAGAGTCACTTAGGCACGGCTGCTGGAGCAGCATCTTTAACTTGCTGTGTAATTATCGCATTAAATCATCATCAAAGCATCAGCATCGACTCGTCCAACCCTTCAATTCGTGACCCTCCCGATACGGGCACATGGGAGGTGTCACATGTCCACTGTGTACCGTTTCTCACCAGTTTGAATGCTTTGGTAGTTCATTAACTTTCTACCTCCGGGTTGTAGTGAAGTCCTGCAACAGGATGATTGGAGAGGCTACCCGGACTCCAAAAATGAAATATCTCGGGGAACACTTTTTTTTTCTTGAGCGCCCAAGTGTACAAAAAGACCTCGGTCTTAAAACTTGCATTACTCCACCAATATTGGACCAAATCAGCTGATTTCTTCAACCCTTAATAGCCACACGCTTCAGCTACAATCCTGAGGGAACAGAACTTTTCATTTCCTTATCATTTAACAGCATCCATTTGAAAAACACTGTAAACCGCCGCAGCACTTGCAACTCACGGCCGCCATTATTGAAGAAATCCTGTTCATATGTATTTATTTTTCGTTGATTTCTTTCTAGGCAAAAAGCCTAAACACACTAGATTAGTTGTGAAATAGGAGGGGCTGCCTTCGAGTACTTGACCTCACATACATGTAGGATACAGACAAACATTTTAGCGTAATATTTTTTATCTTGTTTGAGTGCACGCAAATACTATGAAAAATGTCAAACGCTACTTCAAACGCCATTATTCTGCTGTTAATTCCCACTTATTTAAATGCGTTTTAGCATTTAATAAAGCTAATTTATTTAACCTATTTAATGTACTTTGCCTCGTTATCTCTACCAATGCTTGGCAACGTTTATTTACCTTTAATTTTAACGGACCTTAAAATCGTTGTTTACATGTTGTTAGAATCTCCATCAAAACTCCCGACTATGACTAAAATCCAAATCCGAATGCAAACTCCAGCTTCTCCGTAGTAACAATGATCTGTCATCACTCCTTCTATTAAATTACAATAATTAAAAAACTGTGCTTACACTTTGTCCCCCCCCCCACCTTCAATAGTTGCGATGCATAACATCGTAGTTTTCGATTAAAACTTGTTTAATTTAGCTCTTTACTAAGGCATGCCCCATCGCCTTACGTAAATGGTTGCCCGATGAAATTAAAACGGGAACGTTGGCCGAAGCGGCCAAATTGTGTGATGAATTTACCACACGCAACAAGCAGGTCACTGCTGATGCTGCTTCTCGAAATGTCAAGACACAGCCTAGTGCTGGTTCGTCTAGTACAGCTTCCAAAGCTAATTCAAATCACCGTGGTGGTAATAGAAACCACAATACGGTAGTTAAACCGGCTGGTTCTGCCAAACCCAAAACAGACGACCCTAGTGGGGACTCTGCCAGTAACGATACTGCTAGTATAAAGACTAACCCTAATCAATACAGAGTCAGGCCTTGCTACATGTGTGCGCCCCCAAACATTTCCGTAACGAATGTCCGGAGAGAAACTCTAAAGTTGAAGAGTCATATGCTTGTTTTAGCATTGGTGCAAATGTCCGAAGTATGTTAGAATACAGCACCTTCAGTTGTAAACTAGGAAACCGATCCGTGACTTGCTTTCAAGACACGGCCAGCACGATAAACGTTGTCAGTAATAATTTGGCCACCAACTGGCCAAGACTTGGAAAACTGTAAAATGCAGGTCTAACCTAAGTAAAGAAGTGTTTGAACTTGAACAAGTCAATTTGATTTTGAAATTAGATGATGGCCGACTCTCAAAACTACCACCGCAGTTTTCCAGGTTACGATTGAATTCCCCATTTTTGCTTGGCATAAATACGCTTAATCATTTAAACAGTTCATGCAAACCTAAAAGTTACTCTAAGCCCATGGAAAGAAGGTCAGCGAAGATTGTTCATTCCCCCCACAAAGGGACAGCCCTAAACACTTAAACGATTGCAGTCCAGCTGAAACGTTTAGCGAGTCAGTCCAATTAACTGACGCGGCCAAGCGTGACGCCAAGGGCTCTCTTATATCTTGTGGCATGTTGCCAGATTATCACCTTTTAAATGTGAAACCCCAGTATGAGCCAAACAAGGAGGGTAGAAAAGCAACTTCTCCCCGTGTACAAACAAACAAGCTGGCTGGCTTGAACCAAAGCAAAAGTAATGTGCCCGATTTTAATGGATGGATTAAATGCGGAATAGGTCGTTTAGTGAACGGACTGGTAGTGTTTCTTCTAAACCTAGTCGTAAAGGTAAAATTGAAAGGAAGATTGCCCCCAACCAAACCGTTAACCCTTGTGTAACGGTAGTGTGTCCGGTAAACTGGAAGTAATCAAAGATGTATCCCTTCCCTATTTTGATTTCTTTCCAAAGTTCTGTAAAGTCAAACTGCCAGAGTTTAATTTAAGTCCGTAGACCTGTAAATAAAACTTAAATATAGTTTTTTTCTCAGATCCTTTTAAAAATAGGACCAATGTTTTAGTGATGAACTCTATGTCAGTCTATGGTGGAAATAAACGCATAATTATGGCTCTAGTACTGAATCGGTGTTCCCAGTGAAACGGAGGTTTTAATACCTAACCTAATGTAATTTTCTCTTCTAAAATTAGAGTTTCTTTTAAACAGTAAGTAGTGTGCCGCTACTAACGTGGCTCCATCTAGGAGCAACTAAACCTAAATAGTGTTTTTGCTGAATTTTCAATTTTAAAACTTCAGAGACTGCGTGTTGTACAAACCTGGAAAGTATCATTTAAATGCTGATACCTTAAGTCGGTATTTTGTTTTAAACATTTAATTGTTGAATGTTTTGTTTTCAGTAAAAATTGACTGAAAATTATTTTTATATTTAAATTTTGTCACGTGGTCAGTTGGAAGTACAACCACAACAAAAGCAACTTCGAGTTATTTCCCGTTTTGGATTTCACACCTAAATTTTAAGTGCCTATGTTTTCTTTTCTTATAATTTTCAACGTCTTCCTGTTATGGAAGAAAAATGATAAAGACTGAACGACACGTTTAAATATTCATTAGGAATATTCTATGGGAGTCTAGTGGTTACTGGCTAACTCCTCTTAAAGATTTCACGAAATCTCTTTCTTTAAAAAAGATATCTGTCTACCCCTGGGAGATAAAGGATAGCCCTGTTTAAACGGTTGCTGGGTATACGCCGTAAAATCTTCCAGCATTGTATTTTTATGTGTCAAGTTATGGGTCATGCCTAAAACCCTTCTGTGTTTAAACATTTTTCATGTAAACAAGTTATTTGGTAACCTTAAACCAATTCAGTGGTATTTGTTTAACAGTAAATAGAGCTGGTCATTTTAAGCGCACCCATAGTATTCAAAGCTCCGACCCCTGTCGCAGGCTTAGGTTTTTTGAAATGCGCCCGTTGGATTTTCTCGCAGTTTTCCTGGATAATCAAAAAAGACTTGTGAAAAGGCAGAACGGTTACGGACATATTGCCAGAGCTGTAGATAGCCTCATTTACTTGTTAAATGATACAAAAACATAAACCTTGTAAGTTTCTACTCAAAAAATAGTGTTTCTCGCAGTATTCCTGGATAATCAAAAAAGACTTGTGGAAAGGCAGAACGGTTACGGACATATTGCCAGAGCTGTAGATAGCCTCATTTACTTGTTAAATGATACAAAAACATAAACCTTGTAAGTTTCTACTCAAAAAATAGTGTTTCTTTATGCTGCGAAAAGTGCAATACCTGTCAATATTTGCATTGTTGTCCCAACGATGCTTCCTTGCCTTAAGATTTCAAAGATCCACGGCCGCCTCCGTACCCAACCGCGCATGCGCGACTCTCCCTATTAAAGAGATGGATGTGGCGAGAAGGCCATCTCTTTGTCTCAAGCCGCCTTGGCGGCTGGTCCTCCTTGCCCCTTCTACGGATTTGAAGTCATCGTGGCTCCCTCCCGTTGTTTCCCGGGAACGACCCACACTGGAACTCATCGTCGGTTGGGGCGTCCGCTAGTCACCGGCCGGTTTCATTATCAGTCGGTTGGCCCATGACGTCCCTTCGCGACTTCCACGCTTCCCTCGTCGACCGCTGGGCGGTCGGTTTTCCGGGGTGCTCATGTCGCAAAGGACGACTTTGGACCTTCCTCCTGCTGGCTCCTGCCTACGTCTACACCTTGTCGCGACAGCGACCTCCACCCACGGGATGCCTCTCCCTACGCCTGCCGCTGCCCCTCGATGCCCTGGTAACTCGCATGGTTCTACCTGCCCTTGTCACGAAAGGCGCAACACTCTACATCTGGATCGTCTCCCGACACCGGTTTCTCCGGCCGATTTCGATGCCCGTCATCGCTCCCCCCTACCCAGCCTGGTATTGGACATAAAGGGGAAGAAGACAACCCCCACTTCTTGTCGGACACTTCTCGTCACCGACTGTGCTCGCGGATTCAGCATTTCCCCGCTAATCAATTCTTTCACGTCATGTTGAAGCTCCACGTAACCGCACCACCCCGTTGCTGTTGCTGTGTCTCGCTACAACTCCGTTTGTCTTCCGACGAAACTGAACTCCTACCAAGTTTCAGCTTCACGAAGCCGTTTCGGTCAAGTACCCAGATGGTTGGATCAAGACTCGCCACTGTCAAGCCCCATCGTGTGGCACCACCATGCCTTCCTCCGGGGAAACTGACTTGCACAACTGTAACCAAGACAACTTCCCTCAATAGGTAGTCTACACTGTGCTGTCGCGACTTGGGCCACCCCTTGTCCAATTGAATTCAAGACTACAGCCATTACGCTGCTACTCTCGTTCGTGGCCTACAACCACGTTTGAGCGAAGAATCAAGCCAGATGCCCTCTGTAATTCTGCCTCCTTCTAGTTTCGCGTTCCCGAGCGAGGTTTCAAGTTGGAAGCGCTCTACACCTCACGCTCCACGTCACGACCATGGCCAACCCCACGCTCCACGGAAATCAAGTCATCTGTGACCTTCGACTGCTCGTTTCAACCGCGGTTAACCGCCACGGTTTGAATGAAGATCCAAGACAAGCCATCATAGCACGCCATCACCTCCTTTTCGGTGTGGCCACCCCTCGTCCAAGCAACAACCAAGCCCCTGCCGCCGCTGTTTGTTCACGCCTAACCCCACGTTTCGAGTGAAGTTTCAAGACGACAGCCGGCTACAGCTCATGCTGCTCGTCGCGACATTGGCTGACCTCACGCTCCAGACGGGATACGCGTCACCCATGGCCTTCGACTGCTCGTCTCCACTGTGGCTAAATCCCACGATTTGCGTCAAGATTCAAGACTGACGCCATTCTGGATCGCCGTCCGTTCGGCTCCACTATGATCCACCCACGCCAATCCCCATAAAGAATGTTCGCCAACATCGCTCTGGGAAATCCGTCCACTTCCCCACCCTGAGATGATCTTGTCGCGAAAGCTTCCTCGCTGGGCGACACGGCTCTCCGCTTCCGGCTTCCGCCTCGGTCTTCGGCCCCCCCTACCACTCCTTGTCGCGAAAGCAATCTGCACTCAAGGTGGTCCTGTCTACAACCGCTCCTTCCGAGGGCTGCCCTCCGCAGGATCACTGGATGCCGCCACTTGTATAGTGACGTCATGCAAGATCGTCCTTGTCGCGAAAACGCCTCGTTTTGACAACAGGAGCTTCCGTTTCCGATCTGCGCCTGGGCTTGCCGCCCTCAAATCAGCTTCTACAACTCACCATAGCAGCGCTTGTCGCGAAAGCCTGCCTCGATCTACGGTGATCGCCTTCTGACTCCCGATTCCACCGCGCTGAGTTTTTCCCGCCTCTGGAGTCAAGGTTGTCACTTCCTACCTAGCACCCTTCCCAGACGGTTATTACAGTGTAATTCCGACTCTAGAACTTTCCAACTTTCATCATGGTCAAGATTCGACAGGCTAAAACATTCTCCGACGTCGCAGACCCTTATGTCAACCGGATCCCAGGAATTCAAGACCCTGGTACCTGCAAATGTCCAGGCAACAGGAGGAAAGACAGGCTTGACCCCCACCAGGACGTCTGTCAGTTCCACCGCCGCTGTGAGTGCTACAACTCTTATTGCCCCGTTTGTGTATCAGTCCCATTAGCCCAATGGAGGATAATCGCAGCGACACATTTTGCTTCTGCTAAAAGGAAAAAACAAAGACTCGAACGTGCACATGCCCTTCAAAAGGCTCAAGAAACTCTATCGTCCACAGCTCTTACACCTGTGAATCCGTCACCAGCAAAAAAATTGAAGCCCTCCACTAGTGCTTCGCCACTCTTATTATCAATTTTAAAGAAGGCAGTCCCCAAACTCCAGATAACGCTACCGCTCCTTCATCAACTCCGGCAACACCAGGGAAGACTCTGCAACCCTCTTCCACAAATTCGACCCCGCATTCTCAAGCCTTGTGGTTATTTTCGCCGGTAGATCACTCCTCTGCCTCCCCAATGTCTTCCCTCCTCCAAGAAACTCCGTCGTCGCCAGTGCACGAAGACCAAGTTCCTCACATCACAGAACACACCCCTGAATCCCCACCTGTTCAACTGGACGAAAGTCCTTCTTCGCCAACCGGGGAAGAACAAATGGCATTACCAAATCTCGCACCCTTCACCGACGATCTTGTCGCCGAAACTCCACATTCTCCAACATGCGAATATGACCAAGACGTCTCCCCTGCAGAGTCGGCAATCCATACGGAACAATCTGACGTCGAACCCACAACATACCTTTCCGTAAACAAAGAAATCCCATTGTCTACCCCGCTGTGTGGACTAGACGCAGACAGGAAACCAGACCTCGACTGTTCCTGGCTTTTCTCGACCATGAAGGATAAGCTTCGCCTCAACAAATGTGCTTCAGCTCAATTCATTGTGAATTTTGAAAACGTTCGGCCACTTATCGATGCACTCAACTGACACCTGACATCCCAGGAGGATCTCATTGCCTCTCTTCAATCCCGAAACACCTTGTTACAAGCTTCCAACCTTCAACTCATGGAAGAATCGGCTAATCGAAACTTGGACAAAGCCCTTTCCGATCATTCTGACGCCCCTCATCTAGGGCTCAACGAACCTCTTTCTTTCTCAACCTGGTCCCCAAGACCAATCAAGTTCTGCAAGCCCACGCGACCTTCTTACAAACCCCCAAGTCGCTTCACCCATCCTCTTCTGGCAATCAATCCCTCCGACCCAAGGATCAAGCCATCTCTTCCTTCCAGACCCATGGTCGTTTCAGTAGATCATAACCTCCCACAAGATGAACATTTCAACAACTTTGACGTGGCACAACATATACAGATCTCCCAAACCTGGCAGAACCTTACTTCAGCCACGTTAGATAATTCTGTGCACGCATTTTCTCTCTGGCAATTTGATAATGCGCCCTCATTCCAACCTCTACACCCTAACCTTTCTCAAATTTCTAACCACCAAACCACAGATCTTCCTTGCGACCTCTGCCGACACAAGGCGAAGGGATTTCATTACGGCATAAAAAACAACCCCTCCTCCATGTACTGCATTAGGATCGCCAGCCTTCACCAAACAACCCCCCCAAAAAAATCTTTGAAGCGTACAACAAGAAAATCCTTTCAACACAGACGCCTCCTGTGCCCCAATTCACGAGGAAACTCACGGGATACATCATCTTAATACAGTGCCACTCCAAGCGCCTCAAACTGCCTAATCTTCACTTGCGACCCTAGGAACGACACATCAACACTGCATTGAACTGGCCGGCATCCCATTCTACTCCAACAACTCTTGGAACCACCAAAAAAAAAAAAAAAGGGGGGGGGGAGGAAGAAATTCCAATTAATCCACACCCCCCCCCATCACCCACCATTCTACATAGAATCATTGAAGGAAGGAAGACGAAAATTGTCATCGAAATTCAACCATCTTTCTCCTGGAAACATCACCAAGCAACCCAAGGAAAAAGGTATGACCCTCTCTTGCTTCTTACACCTTAAAAAAAAAAAAAAAAAACAGAAAGGGCAATTATTGGTATCATGAAAATCCCTGTAACTCCGTTTTACAAATCTTCATGCAACCACAACTAATCCAGCCGCCTCCATCAGTACCCCGGAGTCAAGGTCAAAAGGTGCCCGCCACCTAATTTGACGAGGTCGCCCTGTCAATGCAAAAATTAACAGGTATTACACTTTTCATAGCATAAAGAAAGAACATTTTGCCGGCCCCCAGCCAGGCCGGCTAAAAATGGTTTCTTTTGCTGAAAAAGTGCAATACCAAAGGCCCTACCCTGCCTCCCCTCTTGAGTCACCTTTGGACAATCTTGAGACAAAGAGATGCCATTCTCGCCACATCCATCTCTTTAATAGGGAGAGCCGCGCATGCGCGGTTGGGTACGGAGGCAGGCGTCGATCTTTGAAATCTCAAGGCAAGGAAGCATCGTTGGGACAACAATGCAAAATTGACAGGTATTGCACTTTTTCAGCAAAGGAAACCATTTTTAGCCGGCCTGGCTAGGGGCCGGCAAAATGTTCTTTTTAACTTTAAATGTCCTTTGCCCAATTTTCTTGATGCTTGTACGATATTCCTGCACGAAGCAGCACGGACAGCATTAAGTTAATTGGTGCAAAATTAGTGTTCTCTTATTAATATGTAAATTTTGATTTTACTTAAGTTTTCTGAGCCACAAAAAAGTCAGTCCCCCAAAAATACAAAGCGGCAATGTTTATTTTTGTAAAAAGTATACATTTTGTTTTGTTTGATATTTTTTTTTTGTTTGGCATGGCTTGGCAGTCTTGTTTATTTGCATGTCTTGTGTACACTGACCCTTTCTTTTTTAGCTTTTATTTGGAGTTCAACAGGAACCCTAAATAAAATCTGTTGTGTGGGGGTATGTAACTGAGTCTTAGGACAAAATCTTCATTTTCGCAAGGAACACTTTTTTTTCTCGAGCATTCAAGTGCCAAAAAGACCTCGGTCTTTCCCCATGTATATCTCCACGAATAATGGACCAAATCGACCAAACCTTGCAGCCCTTAATAGCCCTACACTTCTACTACAATCCTACGGGAACAGAATTGTAAAATTCATCACCGTTTGTTCTCAACATCAATTTGAAAAAAAACCTCTCAAAATGGACATCGCTGCTAAAAACGGACATGTGTTTTTTTTCCAAATTGAACACTATTTTTGCCACAGTTTTAAATTGGCCCAGTTTTCCTGAAACTTCTCTCCAATCGAAGATCTCACTGTACACTACAATCTGGCCCAAACAGAATTAAAATCCGTTTATCCAAACTTTCTATATTCACCAAAACGTATAGCGCTAAAACCTGGCGCTTCCGAACTCAAACTTCTGGTCTGTTATCAAAATAATTGTCCTTCATAGCCGAGCAACAATGCACACTTTGGTAACTAACTGTTTCCGTTTCACAATTAAATCGAAGTGATAAATTGTAATTGTAACTTATATAAAATAAAGTATGTCTACTAAACTGGTTATGAGGAAGAAAATCCGTGCAGGGTTACCGCTCCTTGAATAAAAAAAAAACCAGAAAAATAACCTAGATAAACCTAAACTAAATGAAGGTAACTCAATCGTGCTCCGAACTTTTACAATCAAATGAATACAACGGCCACTTTATTGGAAATAATAATTAATCAGCGACCATTAACCCATAACCGCCTGAAAAAACTTTCAGACCCTTTTTTTTAGAGTCCATGGGTCGGTTCTCGGATTCGAACCGGCATTCTCTTGGTTTGGAGCCGTCGACGCTGACCACTGGGCTGTTACTGCCCGCTTTGCTCGGGGTCCCCGGGGACTCCTCACAAAGCTCGCGCTGGGACTTAGTTTTTCGCTGTTATAGTTTGAGGGCGTACGTTCGTATCTAGGCGGTTATGGGTTAGCTGAGGGTTGAGAAAATACTTGATTGCAACCAATAACCCATAAACGCCTGAAAAAACTTTCAGACCCTTTTTTTTTTAGAGTCCAAATGGTACTTGGGTCGGTTCTCTGATTTGAACCGGCATTCTCTTGGTTTGGAGCCGACGACGCTGACCACTGGGCTGTGACTGCCTGCAAGTCAGGTGTGGTCACCATCCCTGTTAAAGGATATCGATCGGGTTGAGTCTGTGCAGCGCCGCTTTACGAAGGGCCTTCCTGGTTTGCGAGACAAGCTTTACTGTGAGCGCTAGTTGAAAACAGGTCTTGAATCGCTCGAATTACGTAGGCTGAAGTTTGATTTAATTCTCACTTTCAAAATTCTTCGCGGCCTTGTGAAGGTGGATCTGCCTTTCTTCGACCTCAACTTGGTACGCTCTAATCGGGGTCACTCATTAAAGTTATTAGTCCCATCCTGCAATCGGGAGTGCCAACAAAATTTGTTTGCCATTAGGGCAAAATCCCTGTCTGGAAATCCCTGCCTGGAACTCACTTCCTGAGGAAGCAATTTCAGCGTGTACGGCAGCTGGTTTCCGAAATGCCTTAAACAGACTCCAACTGGCAAAGTTTCTGAAGAGACCGGATTTTTGACCACCAAATCCCACTCACAATTTTTTAAACACCAAAAAAACTTGGCTTTTGTGGTGTCCACACTATTTTAAATTAGGATTGGTGTTAGTGGGACATCCCCCTTCCAAGTTCCTTACCACTATCTGTGGTTAAACAGTTTTATTATTATTATTTGCTCGGGATCCCCGGGAACCCCTCACAAAGCTCGCGCTGGGACTTTTCGCTGTTATACGTTGAAGGCGTACGTTCGTATCTAGGCGGTTATGGGTTAATTATAGCAAAGTTACAATTTTCTTCAGGCTCTTCAAGAAATGATTTACAATTATATTTTCATAAAGAGCTCACAATCAATACTTTAAATTAAAACCATAAAACGACCAAAAGGGTTGATATCATACAAAAACCCCGTAAGGGTAAGGGACCCATCAAGTTTTTACCATAGAAAGTAGTGATATCAGCGCCTAAATGGCTGCCGCCAAGTTTTCCGTCCCAACCCTGATCACTCAGGTGTTGTCAAGTTAAGCTCGAGAGATCACAGTTCGAACCACAAACCTGGTGGCAGTTATTTTGGCTCTGATATCACTACTTTCTATGGCAAAAACTTGATGGGTCCCTGTACCCTTATGGGGTTTTTGTATGTTAACAACTTTCAGCAACCTCTTCTAAAGGGTGGCATCACAGTCGACAGAAACTACCATCAACCACCTAACTTTAAATACAGACAAAGCGAGGTGCTCCAGAAAATGCCAATAAATCTAAAATAGCCAGAAGTGCTATTCTTGCTCACAAAAATTAGCGCAACATTTAATTTTATTCAAAGTGTTTATAATGACAAATTCCCAACAAGCCAATGATGTCTCTGAACTTTGCCATGTTGCGCCACAGGAAGCCAAATCATCATGGCAAGGTCTTCCATCCACTCCCCCCCCCCCGCGGGGGCCAAAAAATTACTTAAAAAAAAATAAAAAGGCCTCTATAATGGGGGTGACTTGGGTGCCATCATCCCCGAGGATTTGGCAATTACAAATATCTGACGACTCTTGTTTTCTCTCTTGATTTTTGGGACAAAATGGCTACAAACCTGATGTTAAAAGCATCAAACTATTACGAAGGGGAAGTTATGTACAAATGACGTATTATTGGACAAACCTCTGTAAGCATTGCCTATGTTGCTTTTGCATAAAAGCTGCTGGAAGTTACTTGTTATCAAATTATTTGTGTAACAGCTCGTAATTCTTATTTACAGAATAGCAGAGATACAGAAGCTTGTGAAAGCAGTTTCCAAGCCTACTCGCCCTGATCTAACCCCACTAAGAGCCAAGGAAGTGTATTGCTTAGAAGAGCTCAACTTGATTTTTGATAAGTAAGTAATTTGCTAGATTTTGATTTTTAAGAAAACTAATTCCAACAATTTAAATCCAGTGCTGATTAAAATTGGTACTTAAGCTTTTGAAGTAACTATTTTTCATCTGTGCTCAGTGTAGGACGGACAGTGTCTTACGTTATTTCGGTTCTGCTTTCATCACGTAATGACCGGAGCTTATATGCATTTTTTAAACATAATTTTATAAATAGGCTAATTAAATTTAGGTCCAATCAAAATTTAGTCGTCATCATTGAAAGACAAAAACATGCCTCTGTTTGCATTCAAGAGTGTGCATGGCTTTCGCGACTGCTGAAGAGATTATAATGACATCGTCTTAGCACAAGCAAATCCACGGCACACTTCCTGTGAGCCATGTTGAATCACACAAGCAATGAAGCAAAATGGCAGTCACTTTGTACATCAGTGATTCCTTTAAAAATGTTCAGATTCTTACTTGAAATGTATTAGCCATCCGAAAAACGAAGCAAACACAAAAACAAAGCAAACACTTCCTTGGCGATTTTTTGATAGTCCAATATTGCCGGGGGTGGAATTCACAGCCTACTAACTACTTCAGGCAACGCACACCATTTTTCCTTGTCTTCTTCTCCTGTCGAATTCGAATTTGGTGGTTTTTGGCCTCCTATATTTTCATTAAGGCAATAGAAACAAAAATCAATCGGGTGTCACTGGTATTTTGGTATTTCTTTGGTATTGTAGTTGATCAGGGCGCAGTTAACTAGTACACCAGTATAATTTAATTGACTGATCCAAAACTTTATCTAAACTACACCAATTTGGTAATTACGTATGAGCCGTATGGGTCCAAACTTTTATTTAAAAAGTTCAAAAAAGTTATAGATAAGTAAAAGAATAGGTATGGAAAAGTATGGAAAGTCATTCATAGTGACGTGTATGAACCCTGGGCATTACATGACATGAAATTCTGGTTATTGTCATGGAATCTTAAGAATGCTTCACATGACTTTCTATTATCCCAGCCATTCATTTTAGTTGTTGTTTCTAGGTTAGTTCAAAAAATTGTGAAAGGTGGTGGAGGATTACGCCGCCTTTGTTACTGCTGTGATTCAGAAAAGTACTTCATGCCTCATGGGTTACTCATCTTCAGGACAGTACGAGGTACGAATGATTTCTTGCCTGCCCTTGCTAATGTTGGCAGCGGTTATGTTAAGTTGGAGGGGTGATTTCTCTTTCAGAACCATGGACAGTCGCCTTCAGCCGAACTAAAAACTCTAAATATTATTTCAACTTGAAAACAAGAGAATCTCGTTATGATCAGACAAGAGATTCAATTGCCACCTTTCGGTACGTAAAATAATTTTTGCAGTATAATATACAGGTAAGATTTTTGTCAACTAATCTGCAGCATAATTTCTTACTACTATAAATAATGTAAATTCTTCTCTTAAATGCGTTGGTTGCCTGTTATTCCCCCCCCCTCCCCATTTTCTGTGTGCTTGTTGTGTGGGGGAAAAGCAGTAGAGACGATGTAACAGCAGGCTGCGACGACGCACTAGGTGCTTGTACCAGCCCCGTGTAAAATGGTAGACTTTGCCTTTCGTGATTATTATTCTGCGTTAACTGGTTGACTTTTGATTACAAATAGCACAGTTATGCCACATTTCCAGCATGGGGTAGGGAGCGTCTATGTCCTACCTGAAATAGGCTTATTCAGAAATAATAAACTGGTAACTAAGCTGCCACCACCGGTGGATCGCGTTAAAAGCTACAGGAGTTTATCGGATAAGATGACTTTACACATTATTTAACACTTAGTAATTAACTAGGAAAACAACTGGCGTTTAAAACTCCTGGTTTTAGGCCATGCAAAGTTAAAAAAGTGGTTCTCGGGCACAGAAAGTTGATGAGGCTTTGTTTTTTTTTTTTTAAGTAACACATTCGGTTCTCGGGCACAGAAAGTTAAAAACTGATGTGGGACGGGCTTTTGACATCCTGAATTACCGTTTTTGTACTTTTCAGAACTAAAACAAACGGACACCAGCATGCGTGTATGTCACTACTTGTTCGTCTTCCGAAAGCAATCCATCCAAATAGTGGTTTAAACTTTTATTTCTCATAGTAGCAAAGATATTACTGCAAGGGGAAGGTGTTGACTCCTCACATTAAAAAAAAAAAGAAACGCCAGATTGCTTCAACACTGCATTTCAAAATCTATTTTTCGGAAATTTTTATTAAAGCAAGCATAGATCGGATTTCAGAAAGCCCCCAAAATATAATTTGGTGCGAAGCTTTTTAGTTAATGCAGCGGATTATGTAGTATTGACACAACAGTAGTGAGGAGACTAATATTGACTTTGGAAAAGTCACTAATTAATGCCGTGTTAATTATTTTTATTTCTGACAAAAAAATCGATGCGGGAGGGCCTGAGAACATTTTTTTTACTTTGCATGGCCTTATTTTTGATAGTTAAATATAAAAATAAACACTTTACATTTGGATCACTAGTTACAAATGCTTTTGGGTAAAAAGCAACAGGCTTTGCAAGAAAGCAGACAAGTTTGAATTAACGTTAAATTCACACTACAAGTATTAATTAAGAGCTAGACTTAAGTTCTTAACTAACAACATTTGTTTTCAAAATAGAAAAAGGAAACCATGAGGTCTAAAGCTGAAAACCTCACCAAACTTATAATCGCATTTGCTAAATTATCAAGTTGTCCAGATAGATCCTTCTTCTGAGAAGAGAATTCTTCCACCCAATCGGCGATGGTATCGTTTGTTGGTTTTCTTCAGTGTTAATTGAAATACACAGTTTATGAGACTGGATGTCAGCTACCTAAGTCTATCATTCAACCCAATATGCATCACACAGTCTGTGTAGATTTCAATAGTATTGTGGTTTATTTAGCCTTCAAATAAACTCCTTCACAATATATGGCTTGTTTCACTCGTTACTTATGAAGGATGGCAAGGATGCACTCAAGTTTCAAAGTAAAATACATACAAGAGTCCAAAGATATTCAACCATCCAGGCAGCCATCTTTGTTTTATCATCAACCACTGATCTATATAGCCAAATCCACGCAACTTTGACACTTACCCTCCGTCAAGAGTTTTTAACAGCCAATACTAAATTAAGACTTCGGCTCGGCGCTTTACTTCCCTCGGCGAGCGGCGGTCCCTGTATTTGTCCTCCTCAACAACGACTGTATCCTCTGCCTACGCCTCCAGGCAGCCTCCCAGGCGGATGTCCTCAACACTGCCGCAAACGCCCTATGTGAAAGACTCTACACTGACCCTCCGGATGATACTCGACAGCTAACATTCCTCGTCAACCAAGTTTTTCGCAAGAGTTCCTTCGCCACGTAATCGTGCCATGAATTGGTTCACCCGTGCCCTCTTCAATTCAACGCTGCTTCTACAAGAGGTTGCGCTTAACAACCACAGCGTCTAACCTCCATGCATCTACACGACACCTCCTCCGTAATCAACTAATTCACGAGTCGGAATCCTTATTCCGAGGTCTCATACGAAAAGTTGCTCCGCACCTTGACATTTCACGCAAACCACGATACAATAAGGCTCGCATCTTACGTCGCCCTCGTTACCTTCCATAATGAGCTGAGCCCACGACGGATGACCAAAGGAACTCCAGGCCCTCCGACCACCTTCCGCCTCCGGCTCCGAGCTCTGCCTCTCCCTTTCCGACCAGGATCCAGGGCCGCGGACGAGGCCGCTCCATGGGACGTCCTTCCTCCTCCGACCAACGACACGGGGCCACTTCCCAATCCCGACACAAAAGCCGCGATAACTATTGACATTGCACCTCCCCCACAAGCTGTAGGGGGACGCCTCCGCTATTATGCCAGAACTTGGCAAGCGATAACTTCCGACCCAGTGCTTCTTTCAATCTTATCCTCCGGCTTCAAACCAAAGTTCCATATACTTCCCCCGGTAAAAACTCTCCTTGGGACCGCCAATCTCATTCCTCCGGCCCCCTCCAACTGGAAATATTGTCTCTCCTCCAGAAGAAGGCTATTCATGTAGTATCACCTCCGTTCACCCCGGGATTTTACAGCAGCATTTTTCTCTGCGACAAGAAAACAGGGGGATCGTGACTAATTTTCAGTCTCAAACCACCCAATCGATTTATTCACAGTCCACACTTTCAGATGGAAACAATCTCCTCCATCCGCAAATCCCTCCAACCCAACGACTGGACAGTTTCCCTCGATTTGGCCGACGCCTACCTTCACATTCCACTTCATGCCTCTGTCCGCCACCTATTCTGTTTCTTACTAGACAACACCGTCTACGAGTATCTTTGCCTTCCGTTTGGCCTCAACTCAGCCCCCCGTATCTTCACAATGATCCTGCGTCCAGTCTTGACCTGCCTTCACCAACAAGGCATCCACATTCATGCCTTCCTCGACGAATGTCTCCTTCCGCATACTTTGTCAAGAAATCTAGCCACCGCCATGTCTCTTTTTCATAACCTAGGCCTAGGTGTACACCTCCGAAAGTCACGTCTCCTGCCTGCCCTGTCGTTCGTTTTCCTAGGAGTATTCTTCGACCTCCGCACAGCGTCCATCATGCCATCCCCGGAGCGTGTCGCGTCTCATCTTCACTCCACCCGCAACTTCTTGCAAAAGTCACATCACAACTTTCGGGACCTTGCCACCGTTTTCGGGACTATCGATTCGTTCGCAGACCTAGTCCCCTACGGGAGATGGATGGCACGTCCACTACACCACTACCGCTCCTCTCATTGCGGTGATCCCCGCACTGCCGTCACTCTTCCTCCACAACAACGAGGTCAGACTTTCCCCACCGACACCTTCCTGTGGTGGATGGATGTCAAAAATCTGACTGCGACTGTTCCCTCCACGAACCACCTCCTCATCTCCACTTATTCACGGATGCCTGTCAGACGGGCTGGGGAGCCCATTTCAACTATCTTACAACGTCCGGACGTTGGACGACAGGAATAACTGAGCACATCAATCATTTGGAATTACGCGCAGTTCTTCAAGGTAGTGTTGGGCGGTATACCGGTTCTCACGGTGTACCGCGGTACCAAAAATGCAATGGTACCAAATACCGTGCCTTGTTAAAATACCGGTATTGTTTTAATATGGAAAAAGGCACTAAAATTATAACAATAGTTCAGTCAGTCCTTGTGTTGTAGGGCTCAAAGCAGTGTAATAATCAGTTAAAGATCAACAATGGTAAAATTGGAATTCTAAACAATGTTCAAAAGTGGAGCCAAATTTCTGTAACTTAGATGCTACAACCAGAGCAAGAACCAGCCGAAAAATAAAATTGAAGGCAGTAGTCTACTTGGTGATTATTTTTTATGTGTATTTTTTTGGAAGGGGGGAAGGGGCTACGTAATGAAATTGATGATTCCATTTCCAACCTTAATTAGTTTGATTAGGCTACTTAAAAAAAAATACCGTTGGTACCGGAGGTACCGAAGGAAGTACCGCCAAATTTTAAGAACCGTTAAATACCGAGTACCGCGGTACCTAGGCTGGTACCGGCACCGTCACAAAAATTTCGGGTACCGCCCAACACTACTTCAAGGCCTGCAGCATTTTCAACATTACGTAACGAACCAGGTGGTGCAGGTTCACATAGACAACACCACTGCTGTTGCCTACCTCCGCAACGGCGGAGGGACGCGTTCTCTTACCCCCCATCAGATACCATCCGAAATCTTTCATTTCTGCATCCCCCATCACATCCGCCATCACATCCGCCTCCTACCCCTCCACATTCTGGGGTCTCTGAACGTCATTGCCGACTCTCTATCTCGCCGCGCACCTCCAGTCAGCGAGTGGACCTTGCATCCCACAGTCTGTCATACCCTCTTCCGTCTTTGGCAACAACTACTGGTAGATCTCTTTGCCACGAGATTCAACAACAGGCTTCCCCTATTCGTCAGTCCACTACCGGATCTCCGCGCTTGGGCAGTGAATGCACTCACTCTCGACTGGAATCAAATCCACGCGCCTATGTATTTCCCCCTCCGCACCTCCTTCCGCTTGTCCTCCGCAAGATTGCCGGATGCAGCGGTCGATTTCTCCTCATCGCACCAACTGGCCATCGGCAGCTTGGTTTCCATTCCTCCTTACCCTCCTCATCGACTCACCCCAACAGCTACCTGCTCGACCGGACCTCCTGTCCCAGAACAACGGAAACAACCTACCACTCAAACCTTCCGGCGCTACGCCTTCACGGGTGGCTACTATCATCCGACTCCTCCGTGCAAACGGCTTTTTTGAGCCGTCCCCTCCTTCACCACTAAGATATATGACAGCCACTGGAAACGATGGTTTCATTGGTGTATCGCAGAACAGGTTGATCCGATCCACCCTCCTCTGCATGACCTCCTCCGTTTCTTAACCTCCCTATTTGAAGACGGGTTACGAGGATCCACGATCCTGGTATACTGTTCTGCACTAAACGTAGTTTTCAGAGCTGCTGAGAATACAACCCTCCTTACTGATTACAAAATTTCATTCTTAATCCACTCTTTCCTCTTGGAGCGCTTACGCGCCGGGAAACGCTTTCCCGATTGGGACCTTTCCTTCATCTTAACAGCCCTTATGACCTCTCCTTATCAACCTCTGGCCTCTGCACGTCTGAGCCATCTCATAAGAAGGACTGTGTTCTTAGTGGCTCTAGCCGCATGCCTCCGATGTAGTGAATTACAAGCCTTATCCGCAACAGAACGAGATTGTTTTTCTTACCGGATTACAAGGGTGTTACTCTCACCCCTCAACCTTCTTTTCATGCGAAAACTCAAAAGCCCACTGAACGCACTCATCCTTTTATCATCCCCTCTATCTCAAACATATTGGGAGGCGATCAGGAACGTACCCTATGCCCTGTACGGGCCGTCCGTTTTTACCTTAAAGCATCCAAGCCTGTTCGAAGAGGACGCACCCAACTCTTTCTTCCATTCAGTAACAAGGTTGGACAAACCTCCGCACGGATGATTGCCACCTGGCTCAAAAGCCTCATTGTCCAGGCCAATGAAGCACTTGACATAAATTGGGTCGCGGAGGGCATCAGGGTGGCAGCCCACAAACTTCGTGCAATTTCCACCTCTTTAGCCCACTACAGCAACGTTTCTATCACCGAAATTATGGAATCTGCCTCCTGGCGCCACCCTACTGTCTTCACGTCCCACTACCTCCGTGACATGTCTCATCACGCCGACGGCTTATATCGCGTCGGGCCATTTGCATATATCGCTGCGGGCATTATATCGCGCGACTCATGCTTTAACCCCTTAAACACACTTGGACTATTCTGTGAAGGGACCCAGTTGCTACCTGAGGGGACTCCTGTCGAATGGCACCCGCCACCTTGACAAAGTCTATAGGAATACTAATAAAAAAGATAATGGGATTTTTCAAAGCAACTAGAAAGGTCAAAATACCAGTATTACCTGGTTAATTTTGGTTTCTATTGCCTGTTGAAAAAATGCATTACCTTTCTCCCGCGCTCCTCCCCTCTAGATGCCATTTGGGCACGATAGAGGTGTCGAAAAGGTGAGCATTACCGCTCCGATTTATATATGATGGAGGCTGCGCAGTAGATCTGTGCAGTAGGTAGCGAACCGGAAGGATCTGCGTTTGTTTTCTCTAGAATTGAACAGTATTGAGAAGCAAAATGCTAATAAAAAAGGTAATGTATTTTTTCAACAGGCAATAGAAACCAAAATTAACCAGGTAATACTGGTATTTTGACGTATTTATCTCCGATTTGGGACCCCACTGGTTAAGTAGTTGTACCACATCGGCAACTTTTCCTTGCTTAGGACCTGGATCTGGGGGAGCGCTGTTAACTCCGTTCGGAGCCGGATTAACAGTAGCACTTACTGCAATTAGCTTTGCTAATTCGATTTGCAAATTAAGTTTGGCTAATTCTTGGGCAGTAGAGCGTTCTCTAATTTCTGCCTCTTTCTCTTTAAGAATTGCGTCTCGGTCTCGGATCTGAGCCTCCTGATCGCGCAATTGAGCCGTCAGTTGGGCTTCTTTATCTTTAAGATCTAGTTTATGAGCTATACGTTTATCTGCTTCGGCCATTTCTAAATCTCTCCTTTTTTCTGCGTTACCAACTTAAAGGGCTTTTAACCTCAGTTCTTCTGTCCTTAAGGAAAGTTCACGTTCTTTTGCTGCTAATTCATTTTTTTGAAGAATAATAGCCTCTCTTTTTTCTATAGCACCAGCTAATTCGTCAAAGAGGTCAGTTAAGATAAGACAGTTGTCATCCAAAGCATTTTTCCGTACTTTGACTGTTTCATGCCGGGTTTCTGTCACCTTTAAGCCTAACTTTGTACAGACCTTTTTTAAGTCCTTATATTGAATATCTTTAATGATATTGTCAAAATCTATTTTTATAGCCAACAAAAATATAGATTACATTATTTACACTAGCAGTTTCCCCCTTTGAGCTATTGTATCCCCTAGAAGTTGAAGTTGCCTTCCCTGCCTGGCTCGTACTTCACCACGCATGCGCCGGGCTTGGCCATATAAGCCCCTGCGCAGCTGTGGTCACCATCATTTCTCCTAGGGCGCTCGCCGCGTGCAGTCGCTCCTGAGCTATCCCGACGATCCGCCACCGCTTACCTTCTGTTCGCGGTGGTTACCTTCCTGTCCGCTATACCTACGTCCTAGCGGCGAAACTCGGTGGGCCTCGTCCACCGCATTTCCTCTCCCGGCCGCCATCCCTGCTCCCGCCATAACCTCCTTGGGTACGGGTTCTATCCGCTGGTCGCCTTGTGCAAGACTCTTCGTCCTCTGCCTTTGGGCCGTTGCGGGGCTTTTTCTTCAGACAGCCTGCCTGAGTCACCACCTGGTCTTCGTCAATCCGACTATCTGCTGCAACTGTCCTGCCGACCGCCATGGATCCCGACCATCGTCGTTCCGCTGCAGCCAGTTCGGGACGTGCCACTCCCTTGGAGGATGCTGCCGCCTCTTCTGGTCCTTTCCCATCCCTAGTACAACACGGTCCGCCCATGCGGGTCCATCTCTCCCAATCATCCGAACAGCATTTCGGACAACCTTCAGCTTTACCCTCTGTGTTACGCCATCTGCGGCAGCCGCCATCAGTTCCCTTTCCAGGACTCACTGCCGCCTTTCCTTCTGCAAATCGGCGCGGAGCCTTCCGCAAGTTTGGGGGACGGATCAAGTCCTCGCTATACTATCGTCATTTGATTGACCTGGCACCTGCGGGCTCTTCGCCCCCGGTTCCACTTCTTCTATCGCCTGTTGTCTCCGTCCCACTGGGAGCTGACCAACCTTTATCTCCAACCTTTCACCCTCCTACTGGCCTTCGGCTCCTGGTCCCATTTCCATCCTTTCGGTGCCTCCTGCTTCGCCCTGTCCTTTTCACGCTGTGGACTTAGCCTGTGACGAAACCTTTGACGCGGACGTCTCTTACGCCATCCTCCGACCGGCCTCTCCAGACTTTTTATCCTTATCTCCACGGCCACGGCCGGTCCTCCGAAACCGCCCAGTCTGCATTCCAGGTATACAACGTTTACCACCTCGGCTTTTGGCTCCCGCCGCTTCCGCCATCCTCACCGGGCCTGTCGTCCTCGCCAAGACACTAGATCTGCCATCCTGCACCGAGGACATTTCGCCTCCTCCCTCGCCGTCGCTGCTTCAGCCTTTCACTCAAAAAAAAAAGAGAACAAAACAACAAAAAACAAAATGAATAAAAATAATGCCATACAACCCAACAACAAAACCAGTCCGCATAAACCTACGAAGAAGGGGGCGGAAGACAGGCTACAAAGCCAACAATACTCAACATGCTCCACGACGCCTCTCCCGTCGTCCTCCGCCACGGGGGAGAAGGGCTGCCTTTTGTCTTTTTCTTTCACCAGAGGGCGCCACCTTCTGTTGATGCTACCGTTACGCTTTCAAATTTTGAACCGGCCACTCGCCAACCGTCAATCTCGCCGACCGCGACTCAACCATGGCGGACAGTTCGATGTCCGAAGATTCCAATCATACGCCTCCACGGTCTCCTTCGTTGCAGCCAGGGACCATTAACGTTCCGTCGCCTATAAAGTGCAAGTGTCCTGGTTTTGCTTTTCCTTTACCGAAGCCTAGAATCGATCCTCATCCGTGTTGTCAGCGCCTTTGCGATGCCCTACAGAAGAAATGCAAGATTTGTGTCACACTCTCCCCCACACGCTGGGCGTAAATTCGAAAGCATCACCTTCAATCTAAACAACGAACGGACAAAGCCCGTCGGCAACGTGCTGCAGCTGCTGCATCCGCTACTAACTTTCGATCTTCCTGCAACACGACTACGGCCGCCAAAGTGTCTTCAAAATGATCTTCCGTACCGCCTTCCACCTCCGGTCTGCGACAACGCCTCTGCCGCCCATCCCGCTAAGAAATCGAGGATACGGTTCTTGCTGGGATCGTCTACAGTGACTTCGAGTTCGACCTACAAACCGGCTACTACACGCTCTCCCGCGGACGCAACGCAATCTTCCTTTTCCACATTGCAGGGGGACCGGCGTCTCAATTCGGTTCCGGCCATCCCAGATACCTCGGGCATCAAGGCGCCGCCCAGCATCCTGAAGAAATCCAGTATACCAATCCGGTCGACCGTCAAGATTAAGCGTGTTATTCAGAGATTCGCGCCACCTGCCTCTCCCTGCAAGCGTTCTTCTATCTCCGGAACTTCAGCCCGGCCAGCGGACTCCCGTGACGCCGGGAGGCACCCTCCGATTCCTCCGACGCTGGAAGGAATCCCGGTCGAACCCTCCCCCCCCCTCGCTCCCTTTCCATCACAGACTATCCTCCGCGAGGCACTGTCCATAGGGTTGCATCTTTCCTCCACGGAGATGGAGAACCTCCAATTCAACATCGACTTTGTTCTACGATTTGTGCAGAGATTCTCCCCTTATTATTCCAACCTTCGACAATCCCTGGCGGACCTTCCGCTCCTTCGTCAATCCGCAGCCGCAGCGGATACTCTTCAAGCGGAAAATTCCCTTCTTCGCGCAACTAATGAGGCCTTGACCACCGAACTTGAAGTCGTGAAACAGAAATATCACTCCCAACATCTCAACTATGCCCTCTCAAGGCACACTATAATTGGGTCTCGCCAATACCTTCCTCGCCACCATGGCGAGCGTATTATTGTGCACGCTCACTGACCCGACGCCTCCGGTACACACCCTCCACGCTCGGGACCCTTCCTTCCCCACGTTCATCCGCCTGTGAAACATCGACACCATCTCCGGCTTCTCTTCACCGAGCAGCCCCGTCTCCTCTGCCGTCGCCTCTCCAAAACCCATCCGCGACTGCGCCATCCAACCTTGCAGTCCCAGTTGAACCTGGCACACCTCCGCTCCTACCTGCGGATTTCCTCGCCGTCGCCTCCGATGGACCCCCATCCTGCTTACCGGTGGCCAACCATAACGTCGCCCTACCGGCTGGTGATTCTCACGCCGTGCCTTTTTTCTTACCCTCCATGCCCACTGTACCTTGCCTCCATCTACAACGGACACATCCAAGGATTTCCTTCCCTAGCCTCGCCATCCATCCTTAGCAACACTCTGGCATCAATCCACCATCTCTCCAGCCTTGCCATCCTTCTCACGTTATTCCGTGTGGCAATTCGATGACGCTCTTGGCTTCCACCCTGTTTTCTGTGGCTGTTTTCAATGCTAAAACAACGGAGGGCGACATGCCATGCTCCCCTTGTCGTTCCAAAGCGACGGGAGTGGCCTTCGGCTTTCGCACAACCCCGGAACCCCCTGTGGGCTGGGGGTAGAATAAGCCCACCGTACCCCTGCGTGTCGTAGGAGGCGACTAAAAGGGAACCCAAGATCACGGTTTGCTAGTGTGCCAAGGGTTTGCATGGCGGAGGGTTTTTAGTCCGTCTTGAACACTAGCAACCTCAACACTACGGTTTGCGAGTGCGCCTACGGTGTGTATGGCGGGCAGGTTTAACACCCGTCGCAAGCACTAGTCGGAAAGAGGTGAAGGGACATCCGGACAAACCGGGCCCGGGGTGGCTGCTTAGAGGATGTTTGGTTGTTTGAATCCCCTTTTGGGTTTGATTCCAATTTGCCCGTTTTGGCCACTGGGCTTTTCATCCTCATCCCCCAGCATGTTGGCCGTGTGCTGCAACCTAGTAATCCGTGGAGGCGGAGATCCTGGCTTTCGGGCTTTGGCTCCTTATTCCGGAGGACGGGTGGCCTGGGCGAGCCGGCCTAAGGTCAATCGGCTATGACCTTTCGGGTCCTGTCGATGTGGGGAGGCGGCTTGTGCTGTATCCATCTGCATCACAGACCCGAACTGTTTGGGTTATCGACGGAGGTGGTGTGTACGGCTTCCTTGGTGGCCTCGCCTCTCGGCATGCTTAGGCTGCCACCTC
>JAHWFP010255818.1:0-14946 GCA_023313725.1 Lithobius niger
TTTGGAGGTACAGGTTATGGAAAGCAATAATAAGGCGGACTCATTGCATGAATTTGTTACGTCGCTCCTCCCTGACGAAACTCCACTTTTTCCAAATTCTAACCTAAATTTAACCGATACTGCTTCTGCTACTAGTCAGTCATATGCCAGTGCTCACACTAACCGCCCTCACAAATTAATGACAGCAAGTATGTGTACCAGTATAGTGAGCAAGGAAATGGAGGATAGGGAGCGTCGTAAACGAAACATTATTGTTTATAACGTTCCAGAATGTGACAGTCAAGGAGAGGGATCTGAGAAAACACTGCATGATGATGAAGCCGTTAGCAAATTAATGGAGACAATTGCAGTCAAAGCAGAAGTAAAAACCTGCATAAGGTTAGGTATGAAGAAGGGCATTGCTAGACCAATCCTGTTAAAACTCAGAAACCAAGCCGATAGAGACTTTGTTATGTCTTCGGCATTTAAACTGAAAAGATATGTGCTTGATGGTAGCAAACAGGTTGGACTTTCCTATGACAGGACTCCAGACGAAAGGAAAATGCACAAGGAGAAAATGTCTCATAGAAGAGGAAAAGATGACAAGACTACTACATGACTTCCACATGAAGGAAGTCATGTGGAAGTCACTCTTATTCTGGTTAATGCTAGAAGTGTTAAAAATAAGGAGGTTAACTTACTTCAAGTCATAAATGATGCTGATCCTCACATTATTTGCATTACTGAGACTTGGCTAGACAGTAGTATTGACCCAAGTGAGTTTTTACCTGTAGGATACGATTGTTACGCCCAGCACAGGGATAGCGGCGGGGGTGGTGTCCTTGTGGCAGTTAAAAGTACAATGAATCACTATGAACTTGATGTTGTGGACGCTGGGATTGAATCCTGCTGGTGTGGTATGAACATCAATGGTAACGAGTATGTTATTGGATGTGTCTACAGACCACATCGTAATGATGAGAAGTGCCTACCCGGAGTAACTACCCAGTTAAACAATCTGGCTCTTAAGAAGAATTGCAAACTAATCCTTACTGGAGACTTTAATCTTCCAGATCTGAAGTGGCATGAAGACGGAACTTGGACCGAGACTGATACTAACAAAAATCACGACATCTTGTTTGACATTATGCTTGAACACGGCCTGCATCAAAATGTTCACTAGGTTACCCGTTTTTCAACTAGCCCATCAACACTTGACTTAGTTTTCACTAATTCAAATGTTGTCTTTACCAATGTTTACACCTTTGAAGGGGTTAGTGACCATGAGATTGTTGGTGTTGTTTGGCCAGGGTCTACAAAAAGCTTCACACCAAAAAGAAGAGTTCCAATATATAATAAAGCAAATTGGGGTGCAATACGGGAAGAACTAAGTTCAGTTTACACTTCGTTTACAAATGATTTTGCGAGTGATATTGACACTAACTGGGAGAACTTCGTGGGAATTGTGACTAACCTAATAGACAAGCACATCCCAACCAAGCTAGTCAACAATGCCGACAAGCTGTGGATTACATCTAAGCTGAAAAACAGGTTGAGGAAACAACGAAAATTAGCAAAAGATGCTAAGGCAGGTATTGGATTGGCAAAGTACCAAAATTTCAAGAAGGACACAATCACGGCCTTGATGAATGCCAGGGAAAATTTTTTGAGTATGTTGGCCACTCGAGGGAAAACAGACACAAAATTCTTCTGGAAATACATGAACAGCGGAAGAAAGAAGGAAGTTTCAATTCAATCCTTAAAGATCGAGGGAAATACAAATATCTCTGATACCAAAGAAATGGCCAACGTTCTCAATAGACAATTTTTCTCTGTTTTCAATGCCTCTGTGACCAGTGTTCTACCGGACTTCCCAGCTAGAACTGAAACGATCATGGATGACATTGAGGTCACAAATGAAGGTGTTGCAAAGCTCGTTGACAAAGTGAGCAGTAATAAAGCGTGTGGCCCTGACAAAATCTCTGCTAAAGTACTGAAAGAAACCAGGGCAGTAATTACGCCTTACCTGACAAAGCTCTTTAATCAGTCCCTTGCTACTGGCCAACTTCCAGCTGACTGGAAACATGCCAATATCGTTCCTCTTTACAAAAAAGGATGTAAGTCTAAAGCAGAAAATTACAGACCAATCTCTTTAACTAGTATTATTTGCAAACTTTTAGAACATATAATTATCAGCAACGTTTATAAGCATCTTGAGATGAACCACTTGATCTGCACTAAACAATTTGGTTTTAGAGCTGGTTCTTCATGTGAGATTAAGCTGGTTGAGATGGTACACAGTGTGCTGGCCGGCATAGAGAAAACCAAACAGGTGGACTGGTGTCAACTTGACCTCGAGAAGGCATTTGACAAGGTGCCGCACTCTTTTTTGCTCCACAAAATGAAAGCCTACGGTTTATCCGAACAAGTCTTAAATTGGTATGAACAATTTTTGGTTGGAAGAACACAGTGCGTTGTTCTTGGTGGCGAGAAGTCTGAATCTGTGGACGTTGTATCAGGTGTACCCCAGGGTACTGTAAGTGCTCCATGTCTTTTTTTAATGTATGTTAATGACATAGTGGCCAAAGTTGAGTCGACACCATGTCTTCTGGCTGATGACTGCAATGTTCTTCGAGAAATCAATACTATGGAAGACCATAGAATACTGCAGCACGATCTTGATGAGGTTGCTCAGTGGTGTGACACCTGGGAAATGAACATCCAACCTAAGAAATCGGCTGTTATCTCTTTTACAAGAAAAACTCCTGACAATATTAGTCGTTATGATTATGCGATGTCAGACACAACCATCAATCGTTTTAGCTCCTCAAAATGTTTAGGTGTTTATCTTGATTCAAATCTAAACTGGGGTGAGCATATCACTTATATTGTAAACAAAAGCACAGCAACTGCAAATTTTATACATAGGAAACTGCGTCACTCTTCCAGTGTGCTGAGAGACCTTGCGTACAAAACCTTGGTGCGACCTGTGTTGGATTATGCTAGCTGTGCATGGGACAATGACAGTGAGTGCAACACATCCAGAATTGAAAGAGTGCAGAGAAGAAGCGCAAGGGTTGTGACTGGAGATTTCAAAGGCGACTCTTGCGTCACTGGCATGATTAACAAACTTGGATGGTCCACCCTTCAAACCAGAAGACGTGAACATCGTCTGGAACTGTTGTACAAGATACATAATGATGCAACTATCGTGGACAAGTCCATTTATCTAAAACAGCCGTGTTATTATGGAAAGAATGATCATATCCACAAGATTTGACGCTTTCACTGAACCAGGGATTATTTTGGTGATTCTTTTTTCCCCCGTACGGTGAGAGAGTGGAATCTTTTGGACCAATCTGTTGTCACTGCCTCCAGTTTAGCTGGCTTCAAAAGAGGTTGTAGGGGGCTCAGGAGTGATGCTCTCTGCTCCCACTCCGGCTAATGTGTTGCGATACTTTTTTTATTACCTTTTCTTTATTGTTGTTTTTTTTCTTTTTTTTCCCCTTAATATGTATTTATATGGTTTACCCCTTTTTTATTTTCGAATGGCCCTGTTAATGCTTTTATTGCGTTGGGCCAAATGGTAAATAAATAAATAAACCTCAACAATAGAACTGATGTGATGTTTGTTGTGATGATTGTTGCCTAACTTGGCGCGACACACTAGCGTGTGTCTAGATCCTTTTGTGCAAGCCCATTATCTTCGACCTTGACACTACTTTCACAACTTCCATTTTTACTTGAAACATTTCTAACACTTTCCTCCATTTCCTCATCTTCAACTTTAAAAAGACTGTCCAATACATTAACCGTCAATAAAATGATCTACAGTCTGCTTTTCGTTACTTTTCTTTCCATTGACACAAACTTTTGACCTAGTTATCGCATTCCGCCTTTTGTTTACCTTTGTTTCAATTTTCTGTAGTTTTTCGAATGACTTTTGGCTAAGCAAAAAGTCGTACGATTCTCCTTTGAAATATGGCGGCACGCCGCATTCCAGCATAATGTAGACATCTTCTGTAGCCAATTTTACCTTTGCCACAGGAAAGTCAGTCACGTTTTGACTTACAACTGACGACAAAACAACCCGTTTCCCAGTGAACGAACTAGGGTCTACCATTTTACTCGAAACTACATCCATAAAGGCACCTGTGTCAAGCAAGTAACTACCAGGCTTTCCATTAATTGTACATTTCTTACATAACTGGCTTTCCACCAACTGTGTACCACTTTTACCTTTAAAAGAGCTAACCTCCTTTCCACTGTGTACACTAGGCAATTGAGTACATACATTTGCCATTGAGGCTTTGGTACTATTGTTGGGACAGTCCCTTTTAAAATGCGAGCTCGAGCTACAAATATAGCATTTACGTGGCTCGTCTCGTCCGCCTTTAAAGGCGCTATCCTTCTAGACTGATTATTGTCGTTAGCTTGCGGCCTTGCTTGCGCATTGTTAGCCGAAGCTGTAGTACCATTGCTCGTACCATTATTACCCGGACCATTTTACGTACCACTATTGCCATTGTTGCCATTACCGTTGTTACTGTTCCCATTGTTACTAGTACCATTCCCTTGGTTGCCTCCACCATTTTGCGAATTACCACTCCCTCTATTGTTTTTGTTACCTCGACTACCTCGATAACCATTACCATTCCGATACCTGCCATAACCATTACCATTGTTACCTCCTCCACGGTAATTATTCTGCCCTGTGGACCGCCTTTTCCATTGTCGGACCCCTCCCCTGTCTTAGAACTGCTTCTTGGCGATCAGCGCAGTAATTGTTTGCAAGCGAAGCTAAGTTCAAAACAGATTCTTGTTTACCCTTATCAATAAGCCATACTCTTATCGGACTTGGAACCTTATTCAAAAAATCCTCTATTAATAGCTGCTGGAACAATTTTTGGAAAGAATCCCCACAATCAAGTTCCTTAACCCATTCAGTACCCAGTGTTGTCAAAGTTTGAGCAATATCTAAATACTACATTTGTTTGTCAGTTTTTTTAGCTGATCTAAACTGGTTATGTAAACACTGCTCTGTAACATTAAATCTTATTTTAAGAGCTTTCACACACAAATCAAACTTTGCTAAGTCTTCATCAGAAAGGCGCATGAGTGTTTCCCGTGCTTTCCCTGTTAACAAAGATAACAATCTGAAAGGCCACTCTTCTTTCTTAAACCCCATTCTATCACAAATTCTAGTGAAACCCGACAAGAAAACTAATATGTTGTCTTCCTTCTCCCTGAAGGGTTGGCACAACTTCGACATGTCATAACGTTTTTCTTGTTGTACAGACTCTGTTTTTACCTTTAATTGTTCTTATTTAAAGGACAACTCTCTTACCTGCACTTCATCATTATGCTGCCTAGCATTTTAACTAATACGCAGCTCATGATCTTGTTTCTCCCTCGTTAATCTATATTCTCGTTCCCACTTCTCCCTTTCAAGTTCCTCGTGACGACCCAATCTTTCTCTTTCTCTTTCTATAGCTAATGTTTTACTTTCAATCTCATCTTGCTTAGCTAATTGTGATGTCCTTGGCTTGGACACACCTAAGCCCAGCGTGGGCACCAATGGTAAAGGAACAACACAGACTACCAGAGTGTAGGCTACAGCTGATAAGACAGTTTTACTTCCTGTAAGGGATAGTATTTATACAGAGTTAACAGGAAGTCATGTGATGTAACATAATACTACATCAATTGATGGGACAGTCTATTAGGTAGTTAAAGGGGTATCTGGGTATGGTTAACATAAAGACATGAACTTAAATTGAAGACGGCCATTGTGGAGCACACAAGTGACGACTCCACAATACAGCGAGCAGAAAAAAAAACAGAAAAAAAAATCTAAGCCTTGGTGCAAATAAAGTTATGATTACGAAGGTAAGATGTATTTTTAGTTCACTGTCTATTTTTAGAAAGGTACATAAGTTTTCGCTACATAAGTTTTTACATAAACATTTTTTTGAAAGCTGGTTACAAAATCAAAAAACACAAGATGTAAAAAAAAATCAGTTTAGGTAAATTTACATTTTTAGAAAACTGACTGAAAAAATTATCAGTTTGAAATTTAGTATGGATTGATTAAATTTTAATTACAATCAAGATAGTTTAATTTGATGTTGTTTCACGTAGCCTTTTTGTTGTAACTTATTCTTTGCAGCAACCAATTTTGCAGCCAAAAACGCTACAGCGCTGCTGTTAGATGTTGATCAGTAGATGTTGATTGAGTAAGAATTCACTGAAGTGAGAATAATTGCGCCTCCAAGCAAATTTTTAGTTCCGATGAGTGAAGATTTGTGACATGAAAAGACAAAAAAGATACAAAAAGGATAAAAACGTGAAATCAATTTTTCACACAAACAATATACACTACATTTTTACCTAATTTTTAAGGTGGATATTTTTTAAAATAAACAGAGCCGATACGTCAGCGGAACTTGGCTTTTCATGTTTCTTACCGCCAAAAGACATGCGTTTTGAAATAGCTTGATGTTGCTCATTATTATTCAAGCTGAAATTACTGCTTTTCTCCAACGGATTAAGTGCTTTTTGTGGCTGCTCTGGATAATCATGCTCAGCGGTACGTAACCTTAGCTGTTCGCGATGTTTGCGAATCGTATTACCGTTAGTGTCAACGATTATATAGGATTGATTACTACCTATCTGGTTTACGACACCTAATGAACATAGCCTATCGGTTGTAGTACTGTAGTCACGATACTGTTGGGGGGTCACTGTGCGGCTTTAGTGACGAGCCCAACGTTAGTGCGGCGCTCGCAAGATAGATTGTTCGGGGCCATGAGGAGGCCGACAGGGCCTCTTGGAGATGACCTGTCGCCCAACTCTTATCACTTACTTGTGTTGTACTGAGTCAGTCACACGTCACTAAGTTGTGGTTCAGAGGTTTATTCTTACTCATTGCATGTTCAACTGGGCTAGTGTTGCAGCATTGTTGCTCTAGCTGGCTGTTCATGTACTGAGGAGCGTTTGTGTATAACGACTAATCAGCCATGATAGTGCCTGCCAGTGAGACCGTGTCATGCTTGTGCGGGCAGGAGTCCCGGAAGCCAGGGTGCGTGTGGCTCACATGGCAAGGCCAGCTGGGAGCAAAGGTGTCCGCAACATGCACCCCCTCCCCCAAATTTGCCGTCCCGGCAAATGCTAAAAGGGAGGATATACAAAAGGAAATACATTAGATTTAAAATTTTCATAGCAACATACTGTTTCCAGTTACATTTGTGACAAAATTTTCAAAGTTATAGCATCGGTACAAAATACGGTCAAAAGGTTTAAGACCAAAGCAGGGGTCATGGTAGTCATGCGTTTACCTAGCATTCATGCGGGTGACAACAAAAGAGAAGGTCAAGCACAAAGGCAGGAGGTTAATCAGCAATCAGAGTGCCAGGAAATACGCAGAAGCCTTTTTTTTTTTTTTGCGTAAAGAGGAGGGCTACGTTAGCGGCTGAAATCCACAGTAAAAATTACAGGAAGTGCCATGAGAAAAAGCGATACCTCGAGCGGTTGCAACATGCGTAGACAGAGGGCAGAAACTTTCCTGAGACCTTTCACCAGCTACCAAGTGTTAACCTCTCGGGCGTGCAGGGAATACATGTGCAATAAACGTGTACATGGGCTAATGAGCCTGTGAATAATCTTAAAATTAAATCTTCGGACCGATGAGTGGCTTGCTGCACAGAACTTTCACAACATCAAGATAAGTACATTGACTTGAACCGTTTTGCATATTTTGGTTTACCGCGAGGGTGTTGCGAGAGTTTCTCCGCAAACATGGTGCAGAAGTGAACAGACGCACAAGAGTTTCTTGGCTAATGCGGTGGTAGAAAAAAATAAATGCACAAAAGTTTCTTGGCTAACATGGTGGTACAAAAAAAAGTAAATGCACAAGAGTTTCTTGGCTAATGTGTGGTAGAGAAAAAATAATGCACAAGAGTTTCTTGGCTAATATGTGATGCACGTCATCCTGTCTACTGCAGGCATCCTTGGAAAGGCCAATCCACCTTAGTTACAGCAATCATTGGTAACTGTGCTTGGACAGTCGATGCGAATGTTACCAGGTCCAGCCTGTAGCGAGCTGGCTTGCGGGAGATTCGCTTTGGTCTGGCTTCAGGTTGTGCTCTGTCGCAGTCAGGTTCTTCGTTGTCGGAGAGTGTAGAGGGAGTGGGAGAGTCTTGTGTGTTGCTGGCGTGAAGTTTGACTTGGTTGGTTTCATCTTCACTGCCGAATTTACTTCCTGATTCTGCAGTTGGTTCAGGAGTGAGTGGTGGCTCTACAACCTTTTTTGGTTGCCAGAGACGCAAGAGTCTCGACTTTCTGAGTTCCAATTCTCGCACAATCGCAGGAGCCCAGTTCAAGTTCAGCGGCACCATGTTGAAGACACTTGTGTGAAATTCAAGAGGTGAACTCCAGCTTTTCAGTTTGTATCTGAACTGTGTGCATCTTTCAGTTACGATGTACGGCTTCGAGAAGAGAGATGCGGTGTCTGCGAAATTGGCTAAGAAGTCGGCCTCTTGGACTTCCCCATCGTAGTGTTGCACTATAGATCCCAGAGGGTAGTTCTTCACATTAAGTAGTTCTGATCCTCTCTGAGCCGTGTATTTGCGATTCGCCTGCATAACGTCTAATGGGTCCTGTGAGTGGATAAAATTGTCATTGTTATTAACTTGTACAGACATAGGGATACTCCAACCGCAAGCTATGGCGGCAAGTCGCCTATCTTCGAGTGACAATTCTCGTATCGCCGGTCGGAATTCCTGCTGGATACGGTCGTGGGCGTAGGCTTCTTCCCAGGCTTTCCAGTTGTGATAAGGGTCACCGTTGTCATCGATAGGAGTCGTGGGTGCTTCCCTTAGCTGTTTTTGTGCTGGCTCGGACCGCGGTTCATCTTGCAGGTGTGGTTCCATCGTGACTGAATCGTAATAGTGCTCCAAGTCAACGACATTTGTGATCCGCACGTCGTCTGGTTCGTCAATGTTCTTAACTTCGAAAGTTAAGTCGGTGTGACGTCTAGTGATCCTAAACGGTGCGTCGAATAGTGGGGCAAGCTTCTTTGCAATGCCTTTTGCTGCAGAAGACTGAATGTGCGAACGGAGCTTCACCAACTGTCCGACCTTGAAAGACGGGTTTGATCTGTGGCGGTCGTAGAGTAGTTTTGCTGCTCTTGCCGCTTCCTGGAGATGCGCTCTGGCGAGATCTCGGGCTCGCTTTAGATTTTCTTGGAGTTCAACCTTGTAGTCTTCTAGAGATTGAACCGGTGGTTTCGGCGGAAGACATACAGCCTTTGTGGGGTTGTCGGGGTCTTTCCCGAACATAAGGAAGTACGGAGTATCCCCCGTTGCAGAGTTTGGCGTGGTGCGCAGCGCGCACTCGATATTCGGGAGAAGACTGCCCCACTTGTGTTGGTGTTCATGAACAAAAAGTGCGAAGACAAGTCTTCATCGTCCGGTTTGCTCGCTCGGTGGCGTTCGCTTGCGGGTGGTACGTGGTGGTTTTCTTCACATCTATGTTCAGGAGGCCGGTCAGTTCGGTAAACAGTTTGGAGGCAAAAGCAGGCCCATTGTCCGTGATGATTGCTTTCGGTACTTCTCTCTCCCGTATGACCTTGTCGTAGAGCTTCACAGCTGCTGTTCTAGCGGTACAGTGGCGAGTGGGCACAAACCAGACATATTTGGTGAAATAGTCGTAGATCGACAGGATGTACTTATTTCCTCCAATCGTGGCTGGTAGAGGGCCGACGAAATCGATTCCCAGATGAGAGAGGGGTCTTTTGGGGATCACGGGGTGCAGTTTCCCCTTCTTCTGGCAGTTTGTGGGCTTAGATATTTGGCAGGCGTGACAAGACCTGACATATTTTTTAATGTCTCGGAACATTCCTGGCCAGTAGGCCACCGCTCTCATTCGTTGCGTGGTTTTCTCGACACCAAGGTGTCCTGCATTCGGCCTATCATGTTGATCTGCCAGGAATGAATGCCGCCAGGCGTGAGGAACGTAGATCCTGTAGGCACTTGTTGGGTTTCCTCTGTGATGTACCGACATGTCAACATAGTACAGAAGGTCATCTTCAATGATGAAGTCTCTGAGGACTTGCTGCTTCCTTCTTTCTGAAGCTTGGCTGCTAGTTCTGGTCGGCTTCTTCAGAATTTCCATGATCTTGGATATGTAGACATCGTCTTTCTGGGCTTCCCTCAGGACGTCCTTGTCGCTGATTTCAAATTTTGGTTGCAGCCTGATGCTAAGAAGTGGGATGGGGGCTCTCGACAGTGCATCCGCGACCACGTTGGAGGCTCCTGATCGGTGTTGTACATCATAGTCGTACGACTGTAGTTTGAGTGCCCAGCGTGCTGTGCGTCCAGAGTTTGCTTTGTTTGAGAGTGCCCACTTCAATGCTTGGCAGTCGGTCAACAAGAGAAATTTCGTCCCGTCCAGAAAGTGCCTCCATCTGTCTATAGCGGAAACGATGGCCAGTGCTTCCTTCTCGAAAGTGGTGAATTTTAGTTCTCTTGTGCTCAGTGAACGACTGTAGAATTCCACCACATAGTTGGTACCTCCTTTTGTCTGCGTCAAGATGGCTCCGATGCCCTGGTCGGATGCATCGGTTTGCACCTCGAACGGAATGGAGTAATCAGGGATCTGCAGGCATTCGGAGTTAATGATTTTCAATTTCACCTCTTCGAATGCGGCTTCACACTCTGACGACCACTGAAAGGGAGTGTCTTTGCGCAGGAGCGTTGTCATGGGCTTAACAACCATGGCGTAACCGCGTACAAACTTGCGAAAGTAGTTAGTTAGGCCTAGGAACCTTTGCAACTGCTTTTGATTCTTTGGTCTTGGGAACTTGGACAGGGCAGTTGTGTGCTCGCCTTTTAGGTGAATACCATTTGCGCCGATGGTGAGTCCGAGTATGGTCATTATAGGGAGGCAGAAGTTGCATTTCGACCTTTTAAGAGTAAAATTATGTTGCCTCAGCCTAGCAAAGATCTTCGATAGAGCTTGTAGGTGTCCTTTCCAGGTGGTAGTGGCCACTATTATGTCATCGACATAAATCATACAGACATCGCCAACCAGGTCGCCAAGAGCTAAGGTGATAGTGCGTTGGAACTCCGCAGTCGAGTTCTTGAGTCCAAAGGGAAGCACCTTCCACTTGAACGACCCCTGGGAGCAATTGAAAGTGGTGTAATCCATCGAGTCTGGGTGGAGAGGGACTTGGTGGAATCCACTCTCTCCATCCAAGATGGAGACACAAGCCTTGCCAGCGAGGAAATCGAGAACTTCATCGACCCGAGGGGGAGGAAATCCGTCTGTCTTAATTTGGTCGTTCAATTCTCTGTAGTCCAGAATTGGCCTGAACGTTCCGTCCTTCTTCTTCTTCATAAAGCAGGCGGATCCCCACTCACTCACGGTCGGCTCTATTTTGTCTTCCAGTAGATGTTGATGCACCATCTTTTGCATCTCCTTACGCATCTGCGGCATTTGGTGACGATACTTGGCTACATGTGGTTTTGCCGTGCTCTGAAATTCGATTTTGTGTTCCCTAAGGTTCGTGCGGCCACACTTACCCGGTCTTCATTGATCTTCAGCAAGTCTTCAAGTTCGGTGAACTGTTCATCTGTCATGACATTGAAGTTGCTATTCTCCTCTTCGGCATAGGCTACCTTCCATACAGGCCTGTTTACGACTACATCGTCTTCTGAGATCCAGTTGGTGAGTGGGAAAGGCTTGCCCTTCTTCCCACCCTGCGAGAAGTAACCTCTCTTATTCACCACATCAAACACCAAATGGGCAGCTTTGCAGAAGTCTAGTCCAAGGATGCAGTTCCCAGATAAGTTTTCAAAAATCACGAAGTCCACTAAAGAGTGTCGTCCGTTCAAGAAAACTTTTAAAGTCACTTCGCCAAGTGGTGTGATAACGGCTTTGCCGTCGGCGAGTTCAAGATTCCTGCCTTCATATGGCTTCATCACCACATAAGGGTCAAGTTTATACAGCCATGCCTTGCTCATGATGTTCTTTACTGATCCAGTGTCGAGGCATGCTGCAAACATTCTTCTCTTCACCGAGATGTCGATGTGGAGTAAGCCAGGAGTGGGGTCATTGATTAGACGAACCGGATCAGTTCTCTCTTTGTTGGGGCACTCCCTGGAAAAATGGCCAAGCTCACTGCAGGAGTAGCAAGGTTGCGTTTTCATCCACTCAAGGGTTTCTTGTCGACTACGGGCCTTTGCATTGCGTTGAGCTTCGGCGTCACTTTGCTGGTCGCCGTTCTCAGTGAATGGCGTGGCATTGGCGTTCAGATCCTGCTGCCAATGAGGAGACTGGTTCCCATTTGATGCGGCAGTAGGCTGTGATGCGGCGTTTTCTTTGGCGGCGTTAGACTGTCTCTGACTGGCAGCCAGGTTGCTCTGCTGCTTGGCGTTCTGCTGAGCTTGCATAGTCTCTTCCCTCCTCGCTTGTGGGCGGGTGTTGGGTTGTGTTTGCCTGTCTCCCGTTGTGGAGTTAGCTGTGGTGGAGTTACTTGTTGATCGTTGGTCTTTGCTCAAGTTAGTCGTTTGTGCGGGGCGTGCGTTGCTCTGAGCAGTTGGTTCTTTGTTGACTTCTGTTACGGCATTGCACTGTTTTTCTTGGTGCCGGGGAAATCTATGCCAGTCGGCTAAGTTGTCCACCGCTGCTTCGAGTTGCGCAGCAGTTGTAGGGTTGCTAGTATTTACCCAGTCTCTGATGGATGGAGCCATACTGCTGACAATGGTTTGTACTCTTTCGGATTCTGGTGGGGGGTGTTGCATCTTCCTGTAAATCGCGAGAATGGCAATCACAAACTCTTGTGGGGTCTGCAGTGGTTGTTGACGCATGCTGGCGATGTCAAGAAGGTATTGCGAGTCTGGTTTCTACCAAACAAACTTCTTTTTGAAGTTGGCTTTGATCTCCTTCCAACCGGTGATCTGGTGTGGGTAGACGTCTAGCCAGTCCCTGTGTTTACCAACCAGCACAGATTTTAAGAGGTTACGGAGAGAATCTCCAGAGATTTGTTTCTCTTCTACATACACGTCCATTTTCTCAAGCCAATTCACCACTTGGTCATCGAGCTTAAGATGTGGAGGTTTGAGATTCACAGTCGCTAACGCACGGACCCACGGCATCATGTCACCAGAGTTAGCTTGTGAGGTGCAGTTGGGCGTCGTGTTTGCATGACTTTGCTGGTTGCTTGCCAGTGTTGTACCCACATTTGCCAGTTGTCCTCCTGGTGGTTGTTGCGTAGTTGCAGGCGTCGTCAGTGCCGGGTCCCCTGTGTCACACTGCATGACACTTTGTTGAGGTGGAACTTCTTGTTGCGGAGTAGGTGCCGCAGCAGCTGTTGCAGCGAGCGCCGTTTTGAGAAGTGAAGCGATTTCACCAAATTGTGTTGAAAAATTGGACGCTAAAGCGTTGTATTGCTTCGTGATGGCTGCATCCATAGTGGTTAATGTAGCACTTTGTTTAGCTAGTGAATCATCCAGAGTCATCAATTTGTTTCCAAAGTTGGTCTCCAAATTGCCCAGTGAGTTGTCGAGCTTGCCAATAGCATCGTCTTGCGACTGCAGTTTGGACGTGATTGACTGATCCATGGATTGCAGTCTGTTGTTAAAAGTTGTTTCGAGATTGCCTAAAGAATTGTCCAACTTGCTGTCGAGGCGTGTGATTGTCGATTCTTGTTCTTTAAGTTTGTCTAATAATCTTGCATTTTCCGCCTGCATCTTGTCAAGGAGCTTGGTTTGCTGTGAGTTTAGTTTGTCAGCGGCTGCTGCGCCTTGCTGCTGGAACGAACGTTCAATTTGCGTGATGTCGTCAGACATTTTTGTGCTTTGCTGCAGAAGTTTGTCTTGGAATTCTGCTGAGTGCTTGGACAGTGCTTTCTGCATAACAGTGGCTTGGGAGTCCAATTTCCCATGAAGGCTATCCTTCGAAGTAACCCAGTGTGATTGGAAGGCACGCGAGTTGCTTTCTAGCAAAGCTAGGCGCTTGAGAACATCTGCCAGTGATTGCGGTTGAGATTCTGAAACAGCGTGCGAGTCAGAAAAATTTTCGTTTTTATCAACTGGTGTACTTGCAGTGCCATCACTGCTCTCAGTGTCTAACAATGAACCTACGTCAGTGCTGTCATGTTCACTGTGAGATTCTGATTCTGAGTCTTCCCTGTCAACAGGGTCATTGGAGTCAATGTTAACTTGGTTAGCCTCAGGTGCAGTAGTATTTGCTTTAGCATCATCGAGTGAGCCATTTTCATGCTCGTCCTGATTTCCTTCTTGATCAGAAAAATACAGGTCTTCCCGATTTGGTTAATCTTTTTCGTCAGCCATAGTTGTAGATTTTGCTTTAGATCTTGTTTATCTGCTGGACATAGTCACTCGCTCGTGGTGGAATGCATGTGTGCATGGAGTTCAAAGAAAATTTTGGCATGGATTTGTGGCCAAAATGCTGCATAAAATCGGTGAAGTTTGCAAGGATCCAAAGAAAATTTTGGCATGGATTTGGGGCCAAAATGCTGCAGAGAATGGTTTCAAGTTTGCAAGAACTTCATGCGATAATATCAGAATTACCCAGTAATGTACGTTTCGTATCAGAATGTGAAGTGCGGGTGTGACCACCAAAATTTTCAACAATTGCTCAAAGTAAAAGTGATGGTACATGAAGGACTTACAGGATTCCACTCTCTTACGAATTCAAAATAAATACTGAATGGCTGCGGGTGTTTGCGTAGATGTTGGTGCATTTGCATACATGCGAGTTCAATTTCATAAGCAGGAATTTTATTTAATTCTGCGACAAAAGTAACAATTCGCTTGCGATCAACAATACTCAAATGACGCCGCCATTTCGTGCATGGGCGCCGCCATCTTTGTTGGCGAATGTCGGGAAGTCGCTTCCCGTTTCGATCTCGCGCGTGCGGGATCTGAATGGTCCAGTATGAAG
>JAHWFP010255828.1:0-22924 GCA_023313725.1 Lithobius niger
ATCCCAACATGGCCCGGGATCCAGCAGAAAAGCACGGTTTTCCGCTGGCCAGGCAAGCGGGAAAGCAAAGCTTGGACACGTTGTGTCAAGGGGTTCCGAGGATTGTAATTCGCCAAGGACTCCAGGGCACTTATGGAATCGCTAAAGATAATGAAATGCGTGCCCTGAAGGCCAAGGATCCATTCCACCGCCAAACCGAGAGCCAAAAGCTCTGCAGAAAACACAGAATAGCCTGATGGAAGGCGATGGGCAACCGTCACTCCCTTACAAACACAAGCACAAGCCACGCCAGCGTCCGACTTCGACCCATCAGTAAACAGCCGCTGATAACCGGCGTACTGAGAACATAGCCGCCGGAACTCCTGTAAGTACCTTGCTGGTAGAGTGGAACCCTTCGGGAGGGACGCCAGAGCGAAAATGAAAATGCCACTTGGGACAAGCCAAGGGGCAACTGGCATCCCCCCAAGCCTCAAGACGGTGGGCATTTCAAAGGCTATCTCCTGACAGGACTGCTGGAGCCTATCGCGGAAATCACCCTTACCCACCCTGCGTCTACCGACTCGCAAGTCTGGCCCCAAAACCATGGACCACGCAGGACTGGATTCCACAGCACGTAAACGCACAGCATACTGAATGGCCAACCCCCGCCGACGAATGGCCAAAGGTGGCTCCGAGGCCTCAGCATAGAGGCTGACCACTGGAGAAGTTCGAAATGCCCCAGTCGCCACACGCAGGCCACTGTGATGCACAGTGTCAACACCTGGAGAGTCGAGTCACTAGCCGAACCATACACCATGCACGCATAATCAAGTTTGCTGCGGACAAGGGCTCTGTAGAGGCGCAACATGGCAGTGCGATCGGCACCCCATGAAGTGCCCGACAGAACCCGCAAGATGTTAAGTGCCCGCAAAGACTTGTCTTTAAGTTGGCGCAAGTGTGGAAGCCAAGATAACCTGGAATCGAACACCAGACCCAGGAAACGTGCCTGTGGGACAACAGGAATCTGCGCCTGCCCCAAGTACAGGCAAGGATCTGGGTGCAGTGTTCGTTGGCGGCAAAAGTGAATGCACACAGTCTTGTCCGGAGAAAACCGGAAACCATTACTGACCGCCCAGGTCTGGACTTTGTTAATCGCCAGCTGTAGCTGCCGCTCGCAGGTCTGCATGCGAGCTGCCCGAAAGCGCAGGCCGAAGTCATCGACAAACAATGACTGGGGAACAGCAGCTTGCTGAGCAATGGGGTTGATCCCAATACCAAACAAGATGACACTAAGAACACCTCCTTGAGGCACACCATTCTCCAAGACAAACGGGCGGGAAAGAGTCGCCCCGACACGAACACGAAAAGAACGGCCTGAGAGGTAGGCGGAAAGCAACAGTGGCCAACTGATCAACTGATCAATGGTCCCAGCTTCCAAAACGTCCATCTGCAGGGGGGGGGGGGGGGGATTGAGGCTTAATGGCGCGTCGACAACTTGGTCATTAGCGCCAACCTCAGTCACAGTGCAGTGGTCCGGGTTGCCACTGCACCACACATTACAGAGATATTATTCAAACCCCCATCTGCAGGTCCTTTTCAAACAAAGCAGTTATACTGTGCACCCTTAAAGATCACAAAGAAGAAGTACAATGATCTTCAAGACCTCAAGCTAGTTTTGCCCAGGCATTCCTGGGATTTTTATGACGATCTTCCGCACCAGTAGTGAATATAACTGGATGACTGTAGTCTTTAAGTATTATAGTACTAACATTAGTCCTTAGAGTCCTTATTATTGTTAAGTTAACAATAAGTATAGTTCATAGGGAGTCTTTTCTGAAATTGTAAGTCGCTGTTTGGTCTTCTCTTTTATATTTTGTGTGTGGCAAAAGCTTGTAAGTTCAATGTTGTAACGCATCTTATAAAATCAAAATCTCGTAAGTGACGCAACTATACTGAAATAAGGGGGTGGTTTGAAAAATTTACAGAATGGTTTTATATTAAAAAGTTGTTAAGAAAGTTTGTAGACATTTTTTCTACCTCCTGAAAGATTTCATAAAATGCAGTTTACGAGGTTTTACAGTTACAGTGACGATTTGGTTAATTCTGGGTAGCAGCCATTTTGAATTTTTAACGAAAATCTCTCGTAATCGTCCGACTTTGATAAAAAATCAATAACTAGTATTTTTTTTTTCTTTGGCTTCTAAAACTTTCTAGACTGGTTTGGAGTTCGTACCTTTATATTAAAATTTAAGGTCAAAGTCGGTAAGAAGACATTATGGAATACAAGGGATACATCCGATGTCAAAGCATGGAACATTTCAGATCTTCACATGAATAGTTAAGGCACTATGCATAATTGTATTACATTTTCTAATCTCTATCCTAAGTGACATAGAAATTTGGAAGTGCCATTTCAATAAAGAATTTCTCCATACATATCACTTAAAACAATGAATGAACAAATTTGGGTAGGCAAAAATGTTTTGGCAGTTTTTGTATTATGGCAGTCGAAGAAAGAAATTGAAAGTAGTAGTTTCATGTAAATTTATTTATCAGTTTTCAAGTATTAAACGTCTTACACAATTTTATTCTTCAGTAAATAACATTTACAGAAAGAGGTTTGATTAAAACTAAAACAAAACTATGTTACTTAATTCCTTTATTCAGGTCCTTTTTAATATTTAATTTAGTATGCTGGTTTTTATACAAGTTCCGTTTATTCAACTATGTTGGCTTTTAAAATATCTCCGTGGATATGGTACGCTAATACAATAGTATACTGTGTTTTGAACTTCTTGTAAATATTTATTTCATTTGATTTTTACCTTTCATCCATTTACACGCTTTTTGGCAAACCTTGTGTTACAGACAGGACGGTAATAAATTACAGGCCATTAAAGGCACTGTCGAGGAGTGGCACTCGGCTTGTCGCCGCAGTCGCCGTGAGGAGGTTGTGTTGGCCCGTTTGCGCATTGGTCACACCCGACTTACTCACTGTTTCGTTTTGCGGGGGGTTGACCCTCCTGAATGTTATTGGTGTTGACGGCCACTTACGGTCCGGCACTTACTTGTTGATTGTCGCTATCTTGATGGTGTTCGTCGTCGTTTCCATCTTCCGCATGACATTGCGAGTCAGTTGAGCGATAAGTCTGTCCTCCTGTCAGGTGTTTTTTAATTTTTGCAGGAGGTACAGATGTATGACAAGATTTAGATTAGGGGTTAGAATAACATCTCTGTAATGTGTGGTGCAGTGGCAACCCGGACCACTGCGCTGTGACTGAGGTTGGCGCTATGACCAAGTTGTCGACGCGCCATTAAGCCTCAATCCCCCCCCCTCCCTCATCCATTTATTTTAACTTATTTTGTTCTGACGTGTAATTTATTAGTAGTTTCTTCAATATACGTATAAAAACGTTGCGTGTATGTCAATGATATCATGCCATGTAATAACATGTTTTTTCAGGATCAATTTTTGTCCGAACAACTTGGTGAAAAATAAACATGATTGAACTAAATTTAATATTGTGACAATTTTCCTTGGTTTTCTATTTTTGTAGATTAATATGTCAACTTTTAAAAATTTTATCTCTGCAATGGTTTCTCAATGGTTTCTAAATTCTTTTTTCGAGTAATTTAATTATAGCTACCTAGAAATGCGTAAACATTATGTCTCTAATTCAATTAGTTTATCTGGTATTTTGAAATTAAAGTTACAAACTTAAACATGTTTACCAATTTGAGTTTGACAAATTATTTCAAATCGATTACCACTGATAAGTAGAGGTTGATTTTTTTTTTCACAATTATTCCAGACTATTTTCATAGGTTTTTTTTTTTTTTGGTTACCTTTGTTAATTTCATTCTAAATGACATTCATTACGTTAGGTTTTGATGGTTAAAACATCCATTTCCCAAACTTTGAACATTTCATTCTAAATGGGATTATGTTTGGTTTATTGGAGTCAAAAGGTGGTGATGGTTAAATCACAAGAAATTCAAAAGCAGAATTCAAAATGGTTCTGTGAATCTAAAATCGTGACATGCTAATTCTCTCGTCACCACCTACTCTCAAACCGAATTTTGTGACGATCAGACTACTTTCATTTTCGCCCCTTGACGTTTTTTAGAACTGAAAATCAAAGTTTGCTGATCGTACCGAAATTGGGTTAGGGAGGAGGTGGTGACGAGACAAATTGCATGCCAAGATTTCAGACTCCTGTGACCATTTTGAATTATGACTTTTAACCATCAAAACCTTTCAATCACCTTTTTAACTCTAATTAACTTAACGTAATCTCACTTCGAATGAAATTCACAAAAGTTACAAGATATCATGAAATTGGTGTTTTAACCTCAAAACCTAACCCATATAATCACCTTTTGATCTCAATTAATTTCATTCTAGAAGAGATTACATTACATTCAACAAAACTAACAAATCGTGAAAGTCATGTCCTGAAATTCATGAGAAGAACATCATGTAACTTAACTTAACCTAGCACATGCCCAATACCTGACTGTTGTCATTGCACTTTTGATACACAAGGGGAGACTTGAATGTTCCCAATTGAATGGTCATGCATTTGGAACATGCCCCAATTAAATCATTTATATGTTTTGGAAGTATAATAAATTTATGTAAGCATATGTATGTTAACAGATTAATCATTTTTGAGACCCCCCCCCCACACTTTTGTTTTGTAACGTCCCAATATGCAGGACCAATAAAATGCCTATTTAAATCCGATGTAACATTAGGACGCAGGAAATAGGCTAGGTGAATTTGTCGTGTAAAAATACCCGTATGTATCAATCTTTATTAACATCGCATCACTTTTGACCTCAAACCACAATTTGTAATATTCTGGGTGGCGGTCATTTGGAATTTATGATGGGGATCTTCGTAATTGTCCAATTTGGATGAAAATCAATATCTGAGGGTATCTTAGCATTCTGAAATGTTCTAGACTGGTTTCGAGTCCGTATCAATATTTAAAAATTAAAGTCAATTTTTAGTTTAAGTTACCAGTCTGCAAATAGGATAGATGAATTTGTTATGTGAAAATACCCCCAGGTATCAACTTTTTATTAACATTGCATCAGTATGACCTCAAACTACCATTTGGAACATTCTGGGTGGTAGCCATTTTGAATTTACAATGAAAATCTGTCGTAATCATTCAATTTGGATGAAAATCAATGTCTAGGCGGTTTTTTTTTCAATTCTAGATTAATTTCGAGTCTATCTCTATGTTAAAAATTAATGTCAACTTTTAGATTAATGCTAGACCTTTGGAAACAAGCTAGATGAATTTGTCTCTAATTCTATTACATTATTGCATGTAATTAATTAATGCGTGTTGATTTTTAGTCACGTTGTGAATTATGGTCAAAAGTAATTGTAAATATTATTTTATTTACACTGTAGTACTTTAGTGAGTTAGAAAGAAACTTTACACATGTAATCCACGTATCTCCAACATACCTATTCAAAACTACCAGTAGTGTACCTTTCTGGAGAATAATATTTCATAATTGCTGTGATATCCTCCTTAAGCTAGTAGTGCTATTTACAAACTAATCGAGTAATTATTGGCTTTTATTGCAATTGGCATACCGTGACTGAATGTTAATGAATGAAAAAGTGGTTTTAGGGTGTAATGCAAATTGGTATCATTAAAAATGTAAAATTGTTATGTACACAGTTTATTAAATTTGTAAAGAATCCAGCTGTATTCATTAATAATAAATGTCCTAACATGGCTTATTAACATTGTTCACAACCCAAGAAATGAATGTTCTTATTCAAGTGATGTTTTGTCATGAGGTTCTAAAATATTTTGAAATTTTATCTTTGATGCATGAAAGAAATAACTTTCTATATTTACAACTACACGTATGTCATGCTTTATCCACAGACATTAATAGCTGTTTTAAATTATGTTGTAGATGGCATCTAGTCAAAGTGTGCCTGCGACAGACCCTGGTTGGCCAAAATTGGTGCATCCAATGCCGGCAATGGATATTCAACACAAGTAAGCTACGTCACCAGTGACACAGTACCTGCAATTGCCAACTGCTCCCAACCACCAGGTATATATTTAATTGATTTTGTGTAGAAAACCTGTTATGTTTCGGTTATTCTTCATTGTTCGTTCAAAGAAGTTCATGCCTCGGTTTGTATTTTACTATAGGATATTTCTCAAAGTAATTCTTTAATGGTAAAAGATAGGAATATTTTGCTCCTTCTTAGGAATGGTCAGTTTAGCCATAGGTCAGTTCAATTTTTTATTGAAATTGTTCCAATATCACATTCCCATTTTACATAAATGATGCTTATGCTGTATCAATTTTAACAATGTTTCAAGTAAATATAAATGTATAGTAACTCCTTTAATGATTGTGATCCTGTGCAAATTACTATTACAAACCAACATATATGAATGTTATTATCATGAATAATGCCATATTTGATCTATATGATCATTAAGATTGCGTACATTTTTATGTAACCTATATTATATGTTTGAGTTTATGAATACTAGTGATTCATTCAACGTATGCATAATAATAATGTATCTGAAACTGTCTTTTCTAACGTGCTTCCCTTTCACGTTTTTTACATTACAATTATGAAATGTACTTCCTTCTATATTATTCGCTACTCATACTATTTACAGCTATTCTGACAGTTTTACTGCAATCTCTAGAGGCCAAAGACTTCCTTCCAGAGATTAGCGGTGATGGGTTTGGTTTGCACACGAGCAAACGCATTGCAGGCGAATTTTATACCACTTTTGTAAATTGCAAAGACAAATTTAAAAAACGTTGAGCATGACCAAATGTTTTACTTCAAAGCAGTCAGGATCATTGATCAAGTTTAAACCAAGAACATTATTTTTAAAATGGCCTTTTGTGTCGACATTTGCTGGTGCGGCCATCTAAAAGGTCTAAAAAGGGACAGAAAAAAGAAGGTCCTTAGAAAAAAGATAACTGTGCCCTTTCACTTACAGTAGCCCCTGTCCTCTCGGGGGAGGGGGGTGTCTGTGCACGCTACTGTCGCCACATACAAAGCAGTTCCTGGGTTAGCCAATCCAAATGAAGAGGGGGGGGGATTGAGGCTTAATGGCGCGTCGACAACTTGGTCATTAGCGCCAACCTCAGTCACAGTGCAGTGGTCCGGGTTGCCACTGCACCACACATTACAGAGATGTTATTCAAACCGCTAATCTAAATCTTGTCATACATCTGTACCTCCTGCAAAAATTGAAAAACACCGGACAGGAGGACAGACTTATCGCCCAACTGACGCGCAATGTCATGGGGAAGACGGAAACGACGGCGAACACCATCAAGATGGCGACAATCAACAAGTAAGTGCCGGACCGTAAGTGGCCGTCGACACCAATAACATTCAGGAGGGTCAACTCCCCGCAAAACGAAACAGTGAGTAAGTCGGGTGTGACCAATGCGCAAACGGGCCAACACAACCTCCTCACGACGACTGCGGCGACACGCCGAGCGCCACTCCTCGACAGTGCCTTTAATGGCCCGTAATTTATTACCATCCTGTCTGTCCCACAAGGTTTGCCAAAAAGCGTGTAACCTCAGACGCAGAGTTGGAAAGGCGTCTGAGAGAACAAGGCTGAGATCCCTACCAAGAGGGCCAGAAAGGGCCCCTTTCGCAGCAGAATCAGCTTGCTCATTCCCTGCTATCCCAACATGGCCCGGGATCCAGCAGAAAAGCACGGTTGCGGGAAAGCAAAGCTTGAACACGTTGTGTCAAGGGGTTCCGAGGATTGTAATTCGCCAAGGACTCCAGGGCACTCATGGAATCACTAAAGATAATGAAATGCGTGCCCTGAAGGTCAAGGATCCATTCCACCGCCAAACCAAGAGCCAAAAGCTCTGCAGAAAACACAGAATAGCCTGATGGAAGGCGATGGGCAACCGTTACTCCCTTACACACACAAGCACAGGCCACACCAACGTCTGACTTCGACCCATCAGTAAACAGGCGCTGATAACCGGCGTACTGAGAACACAGCCGCTGGAACTCCTGTAAGTACCGCGCAGGTAGAGTGGAACCCTTCGGGAGGGACGCCAGAGCGAAAATGAAACAGCCACTTGGGACAAGCCAAGGGGCAACTGGCATCCCCCCAAGCCTCAAGACGCAGGGTATTTCAAAGGCTAACTCCTGACAGGACTGCTGGAGCCTATCGCGGAAATCACCCTTACCCACCCTGCGTCTACCGACTCGCAAGTCTGGCCCAAAAACCACGGACCAAGCAGGACTGGATTGCACAGCACGCAAACGCACAGCAAACTGAATGGCAAGCTGTCGCCGACGAATGGTCAAAGGTGGCTCCGAGGCCTCAGCATAAGAAGAAGAGTTAAAAACTGAGTGGAATATTTACTTGAACGCAATCCTGGTGAAGCCAGCTGCTTCCATTTGGGTTTGACATAGTCAAGAGAACCCCAACTCTGGCAAACATTGCACGGGAAACTTTGTCACTGCCGATTTCTTCTGTGGGTGTTGAGAGGTCATTTAGTGCATACAGCCACGTATTAGCTGACAATTGCCGTAACCTAAAGCTAACTAGTCGTAAGTGGCTAACAGGTCTACATTTTAACAAAGGCTGCTCTCCAAGTGGTGATAGGCCAATTCATTTTCTGGACTATGATGACGCAAAATTAGCAGCAAGGCTAATCACTTTGACGATGCATCAATTTTAAAGTTGGGGTAGACTATCGACACATAGCCCATAGGTTATTTTAAGCTATCCCAACCAAAAATAATACAAAGTGTCTTAATTGAATTAGCACTTTTGAGCACAGTTTGCACACATTTACAGGGTTCCTGCTTTACTCCCCAAACATATTTAGATTTAGTATTTCTCCGCTTTTTTCCCCTTCTGTGTGATGCGTTGTGATACATATATTTAATTATCTTTTTGCTGTAGATCTGGTACTGCTGTCTTTTACATTATTCAGCCTTATTTTGATTACGAAACTATGCCCCCATTAACAGAAATGAATTCCGAAAAGGCACCATGTCACCTGGGGTCTTCGACGTGTTCCGTTTCTCAATTAAATTCATTTGTTATATTGTATTTGTATCTTATCGAAAATTAATTAACTACCTAATCAAACTTATCGTGCTCACTTGTTTCTGTTTTACATTCAAATGTAATGCAATGGGCACGTACAAGTTATGCAGTGTAATTACACAATTGCATTCATTTTCATAAGGAGCTCACAATCAATTCTTTCACGAAAGCAACACCATAAAACAATCAATAGGGCTGATATACAAAAAACCTCATCCTTCACTCATCTTTTACTGACACATTGGTGATTGGCAGTTAATTTAAGTATCACGATTCACACTAAAATGGGTCGCATTCCTTTATGGAGATTTTGTACGATTTTTTCAACATTGGTGTGTTGGCACATTAGCACCTTTATAATTATATAAGTCATTAAAAGTTTCATCGATAATGGTAAAAAAAAGTAAACCGTTAGCATATTTGAAATTTGTTTTAAAAGTGAAAATATGAGGATGGGAAGCAGCTTTCAATATTAAACTACTTTATCCACAGAATGTGCCCTAAAAGGAGGGCATCTGCAGGGATGCCAACCGGGAAACCTCTAACATTGTTGTGTTGAGACACTGTTGAGAAAAGCGTATATTAAACCATGTAGCTGTTGATGGTTCCAACTCGGTTTCTCAGGGAACCTGACCGGCATGTAGAGCAGATACTTTGCCACAGTTACCGCCCAGATCGGCTAACATTTAGCAGTGAGGCTTAGCGCTTTAAGCACTCGTGCACCAAGACTATTCGCCGGTATTATGCCTATTTGAATTGTCCATCCATGTATCTCATGACAGACAGGTTCGAACAATAGGACAAATATCAGTTTAACTTATTTAACCCAAATAATACCTCTCTTACTCGTCCCCTCCCCCCCAAATAAAAAAAAATATTGCAGCAACAATAAATACTCGATTAATTAATTTTTATTGAGAGTGATTATCCCTTCTGGAATTTTCTACCCGACAGTAAACGACGAGAGGGACCACAGGCAGCTTTCTCACACGAGGGCGCTGCAGTACTAAGTGCCCCGCCGCATGGGTAGTTTTCAAACTACGAAATAAAAATGGCGGCCATAAAGAAGCGTAGTGAGTGGCTAAAAGTTGAGGATCAGCAAAAACTATTTGGTAATGTCAGAAACATGATGGCGGAAGTTTTTAAAGTCTTCTTGTATTACATAGAAAGAAATGATACACTGTCGAGCGGAAAAGGAGGCTGCCTGGTATAGGTTTCTAGATAATCACGACCTTTGCTACGATACTGTACAACTTTTCCACGATGTGATCGATTTGGCGTTGAATGTTGGCTCGTATTCCCCCATCAAGAATGATACACACTGTTTTCATTTGGGAGTAGAATTTATACCTTGGCAGGATGACGAGAAAAAAGTAAGCAAGCTAAAATCGTTTCTGAATGTGTGACGTACTTTTTGGTGAAAGCTTGTGCTTGATTCAGTATCGTCTTCCCTGGTATCAGCGTTTGGGATGCCCAAGTGTTAATGAGTTACTGTAGCAAGTACCGTGCTTCGTAATTTTGTAACTACCCGCCAAAGCCGAGAAAGAAAAAGCACCGCACATTCGAGTAGGCGTCGACTCTGCTCTACGCCCGGAACATAGCACTACGGCGCTGTACTATGGTGGTGGGACCTTGGGGGAAATAATACGATGGCAATGCAAAGTAATGCATGACCGTAAATTGAAACCAGGCACACGACACGATGCGTGGAAGATGGATGATATCATTAGTAAGGTATGAAGTTTGCGTTGGTATACCATTACATCATGTTGTACTGCATGGAAATGGGTTGCAACCCTTGGTGGTGAGCATGATCCTGGCACTCCTCCATGGCTAGGCTTTTGGCAGGCACACCGAAGAGCAAACGATTGTGTAAAGGCTGTGTCTCTGGTTAAGTAATGGAATACCTGGTTTGAAAAACTACCTAACCTAATCAACTTTAAACTATGATCATTTTCCCTAAAAACTATCCTTTTTTTTTTTATTTGTAGGCCTGGGTCTTGCTTACAGAGCTGTTGTCCCGGCAACGAGTCCAAGATAGGCTTGAAACAGGTGTGTCCCCGGGACTGCAGGCACTGAATTGTGGAATTATTCAAACTAATACTCCACGGACCCGATGCACGTTTGTCTCGTTGTCTGCCCTTCTCTCTGGCCCTTAATTGTGTGGACTTTCATTTTTTCGTGTTACATTTTCATTAACAACATTCACGGTTTTTGGATTCGAGCAACTGCAGCACAAATTAATTGTTCGCAAACTACAGTTGTATGCTGGTGCCACAGATGGGAAGAAGAACTACTGATGAACATGACTACGAAATTCTGGCGTGTGCCATAATGGAGCCTTCAATGCACGCTGATCAAAATCGGGATGCTTTGAATGTGTCCATTGCAGGACAGGCAAACCGTTCGCAATCGTTTACACGACGCTAATTTAAAATTACGGCACAGCCAAAAAGTATAGATGACGAATGATCATAAAGCTCAAAGTTTGCAGTTTACTGTGGACCATCGCAAATGGAGAGAAAAATGGAGTGAAGTGGTTTTCACTGATAAGTCAAGAGTTCAATGTGGACCAACTGGCTAGTTAAGAGTATAGTGGCAGCCTGGATTGCAATTTGCAGCACACAAAAAGGAGTGTCGCTTTTCATTCCGGTGTGGAGCTTCATGTAATTTCCTGGAATCGACCACATTCATAGAATTAATAGAACTTTCAACCGTTTTCAGTATGTGGACCAGGAAATGTACTGTGTGATCATTTCCATAATGGTGATCTCTATTATATACAAGACTTGTCACCCTTCCGCACCAGTCATCACACTCGAAACTGGTTCGCTGCACATCCAGAAATTATGACTTGTAAATTTGCCTTCTTATGGTGCGCACACGAATCCAATCGAGAATGTGTGGGCTTAGTGGAAAAAAACCATAACCATGCCGAAATCGTTACCGTGCAGGATTTGTGGGCCTAAATGGAAGCTGCATGGCTACAAGTTCAGCAAGATCCTGAATTGGTAGCAGCCTTAATAGGCTCAAAGTGTCGCCGCATGGAAGCATATCAAAGCGAAAAGAGGCTTAGAGTAAATACTGGAAAGTATTGACAAAATTGTTTCAATAATGACAACACGTTATTGTAGTGAGGCGAAAAGTATTTGTGATCTTCTGGAAATTAAGCTACAGAAAAGCATACTTTACTTAACTGTTCGTTTGAATAAAGAAGTCGATTTCTGTATCACGAGTAAGAGTGTTTCATACTGCTAATGGTTCATTCAAGTATGGGCTAAACAGCTTGTGTTGATGAGCCTTTCCTTCCTTAACTGTTTATGCGCAAATGTAGTCCGTATAAAACTGACAGTCCAAATTGGCTTGTAGTTTTATTTTATATCTTAGCTTTTTTCGTTTCTTTTGTTTTGTTGCTATGCCGATGTTACTTAGACAAAGTTGAATTACTGACGTGTCCTATTTATTGTCAGAAATCCGATTATTTACTAATAAATTTATAAATCCGATAATAATAAATAAATGCTCTTTATATTTGGGTAGATAACCCGATTTAGGCCGGCTCTCTAAAAAACACTCGTCATATGACACTCGTCATAGCGTCCGGGACTACAATGCAAACCAGGTTGCAGATATCTGGTTTTCACTGCAGTTCCCTAATAAAGCTAAGACCGGTGTTTATTTATTTATCTTCTTTCTCTGAAATTACCAAAATGCTCTCTATAGGTTGTTGCATGAGAAAGAGCGTTTGAACATTTATATTGGTTTGACTGAAAGTAACAAAACCGTGTCATGCAAAAAAACCTTAACAGCGAAGCAAACAACTTTCAGGCTTTGTGTTGGTTGCTTGGCTCCTAGTAGTCAAGTAAATCCAAGAATGATAGCTTATTGGTTGGGTAGTTACGCAAAGAAATTCCAAAAAGGTTATAAACGGGATAGAAAGCCAATTGGGCTCAATAAGTGTTAAATAAATACGGATGCAATCCGTATTTATTTGATCCAAAAGGGTTGTTGCTAGATGAGGTTATAGATGAGAAATAATATACAAGGTGGAAAAATTTCAACTCTTGAACTAAATAAAGAAAAGTATTGGTTCGTCAGTTCGAAACTGATTTAAACCCCCTAAACACAAAAACAACGAACGATACAATTAAACCGAACAACTAAATTGTTCGTAGTATTTACATTAGGTGGTATTGCCAAGCTTTAATTAAGCTCAACTTCCAATTGAAGAATTTTCATGTATTATATTTGAGGCCTTCGGAAGACAACTTTTTTTTTTAGAAATGGGGGGGGGGGGGGGGGAGCATGGCGGACGCTGACAAATACGCATACAAAGGCCAGAGATACGCAAACAAATTGATTAACTGCGTGTAAACTTTTTCCTCGACGTGCAAAGTCCTAATGGCATTTGTCATAAAAGAGAAATATTTGCTAGTTTTTTGTGTGTGTCTCTGTTTTGGGTGGAAAGAAAGGCCAGTAAACATAATAAAGAACTGTAACTCGACAGAATTCTTGTTGTGGGGAATGTTTGGAAGAAAAGCACGTACCTAGGAAAGAGCGGACAATGCTCGGCGGCTGACTGGTAATGGTAAACTGAGAATTAGCAACTCCAGTTTCGAATAACGTATGGTTGAAAGGACATCACAGTATTTGTAGGAACATGTCCTTTGCAGGCTACGAATGGCTCGATTACCCCATTGATTTGTGAGGTGCGTTTGTACAACATCACATGTTTATTGACGAAATTTTGAGTGATTTAAACAATTCTGAAACCTTTCGAGTGAATGTTGGAAGCTTGAACACAAATTGGTTGTACGAGTGCATGAAGGCACCTTAGGAATTCGTTAATTGCTTTGTAGTTCTCACGGTGGGATTATCAACATGAAGGGAGAATCGGCGACTTTAAATTGATTGTTAAGTGTATTAGGAGAAGTTCTCACGTTTCAACTTGTAGGAAGAGTAAGGAAATTTTCGCCATTTGCGTTGATTATCTTTATTGTTGACTTGACAGGGAGTAGAGAAGATGTAGGAGGAAATTTCAGGTGACAATGGGGAAATGTGATGTTCTAAAAAAAAAAGTTTCTTCATGTTGGCACAATCTGCGAAAGAGAAGAAACTAAGTAAAAGTAGAAGACTGGGTTAAATTTACCGTGATTTGGTGCAATGTGAACGACAACGGTAACTCCCACCTATCGCCAAGATGAGAAGGGAACACTAATATTGTTGTAGGATCACACATGAAAACCACTGGTAGGTATAAGCCATGTACTTTAAAGGAGTCTTGTTAAATTGAACTGTTAAAAGGTTTGACTAAGTGTACTTGATGGATTCTTGCAATGAAAAGGAGCCTTGTTAAAACAAACTTTTAATGTTCGATGGGGTGTATTTGTTAAGTTTTACCATTTATCAGGAGTCTTGTTAAAACAATCGGTAATTAAGGTTTGAATGAGGGTATAGGGATTAGGATTTTGAAAAATAAAGTTGTTAGAACAACGACTATAATGATTTAAAATGAGCAGTTTGAGAGGGATTGAAGATATTTACCACGTTAAAACTTTGTTTAAATCGCCTTGTTGGGGTACTGTTTTAAAAAGCATTGTTTGAAGCGTGTGGAATGGAACTAAATGCCGGATGCTTGATACAACTGGAGTGTGAACCATGTAACACTGTGTCACTCTTTCTCTACAGCGCTAAGCTCAGCCACCCACAGTAGTGTTTTTGGAATGGGGTAGCGTGTGACCTCACACCCCGCCACATCCCCTTTTCGCTTTCCTGAAAAGGCATGGTAAGCTGTACCTTGAATCTTTTCACTTCGAGTGCTAGAAACCCCACTGCCGAAACACTCTGCTAGTAGCAGGGTGTTGTGTCGTGTTTTCATTTTGTTTCTTCCTTTAGTTTTGTGTTGTATTGTTCTTGTTTTCTTGCACAACGGCTAACGAAAATGGAGTGTGAAGAGCAGGTTGCTGATTACCAGTGGTGTTGATGATTGCAGTTGAGACTGAAAGAGAGGGTTTAGCCAAATTAAAGGAAGAGTGCATTAAGGAAGCCCAACTGCTGTTGTACCAACACAGGGTTAATGATGGTTCCATATTATCTGCTCCAGCAAGAGGGGGGGGATGAGGCTTAATGGAACGTCGACAGCGTGGTCATTAGCGCCAACCTCAGTCACAGTGCAGTGGTCCGGGTTGCCACTGCACCACACATTACAGAAATATTAGTCAAACCCCTAATCTAAATCTTGTCATACATCTGTACCTCCTGCAAAAATTGAAAAACACCAGACAGGAGGACAGACTTATCGCCCAATTGACGCGCAATGTCATACGGAAGATGGAAACAACAACGAACACCATCAAGATCGCGACAATCAACAAGGAAGTGCCGGACAGTAAGTGGCCGCCGACACCAATAACATTCAGGAGGGTCAACCCCCCCGCAAAAGGAAACAGTGAGTAAGTCGAGTGTGCTGTAGCAAGGCACAGCACACCTGTGTCTCTGGAAACAAGTATATAGAATTGCCATAATTAATTGCTAGTTGAGCTGCACGTCGTATATCTCTTGACTTGATTCCTACCTGCATTATCTTCTTTAGTTATTCAAGGCACTCCATAATTTACTCGCGTTGCAAGTCTTGAGAGTTGGGATACACGCGCGCAACGATCCCGGATGGACAGTTTTCCTACATTGCCAAAACCACTAACACCATCCTACATTGCCAAAACCACTAACACCCTCCTGAATGTTCTTGGTGTCGACGGCCACTTACGGTCCGGCACTTACTTGTTGATTGTCGCCATCTTGATGGTGTTCGTCGTCGTTTCCATCTTCCGCATGACATTGCGCGTCAGTTGGGCGATAAGTCTGTCCTCCTGTCCGGTGTTTTTCAATTTTTGCAGGAGGTGCAGATGTATGACAAGATTTAGGTTAGGGGTTTGAATAACATCTCTGTAATGTGTGGTGCAGTGGCAACCCGGACCACTGCACTGTGACTGAGGTTGGCGCTAATGACCAAGTTGTCGACGCGCCATTAAGCCTCAATCCCCCCCCTAACACCATCGATGGCTGCTGTGGCAGGGCCCCATTACTGTGCCGTCGCTTGACCTTTTTTCACGTGAAGCCCTTATCGAGTTTGACGATTCTCTCCTTTCGAACTTGGAGGTTTCTAAGAAGAAGCAGGAAGGCCTTACCAAAGGAGCAATCTGTCCAGTGTTCCTTTGCACAGCTCAGTTTGTCCTGATGACTACTCCCAATTTTCGGGGTCGTTCAGCACAGACTGGTTTCTGTTATTTCCTCGATGATAACTCCATTAAGGAATCATATTCTTATCTTGATACCATCAGAGAACGCAGTAGCAGCGAAACTTGATAGCAAGCTTGAGCCAGCTGAAGTCGGAGATTATCTTGACAAAATCCAGATATTCTTTGCTGATGTGTCAAATTACGTTAAAACCCTCAAGCAGCATAATTACTGTGCAGAAAGACCTTAATATGGGTCGAGTGTCTCTTGCTCTTGAGAACCACCAGGATCATGGAGAGTGCTGATATAGAGCGGAAACTAAAATGTGCTTATTCTCATGACTAATGTAGACAACACTCCAACACCAACCAGGGTAACGGCAGGAAACATGGGCGTCAAAGAGGTGCTCCGGAAACTGCACTTTTGACAAACAAATTCAAGATCTTCTGCATTGACCAGGATACTATGACAGCTGCTGCCCACACCGTACGTGCTACACAACTATCGTTAGGACCGAGAAACCTGAGGACATCATTGCCTCAATCAGAGAGCTGGTATTTGCATGTAAATAGATCCATCTCGGATGAGCAGCAGCTGTTAGTCCAGGGATTTAACTATTGTTACAATGGAGAACCTGAGGACCTTGCTACCCCATCACAGAACTGGGGTCTGCATTTAAACAGATCTCTAAGCTCCGAGGCAGTGAAAGGCGTGAGCTGAAGTTGTTAGCATAGAAACGGAACTGTGACAACTGTATGGAACTTGTAAACCAATTGTTTGATCATATGGATACAGTTTACTCATTTCTAACTCGCAGACTATCTTGCTAAGGCTTTAGGTACTATTGCACCGTACTCCTATGGATCAGAATCTTGGCATTAAAAGGATTGAACAAACAGGTTCTCGCTGGACCTGAAAAAGACTTTCAAGCGATGTTCAAAGGTCTTTGAACCTATTTCGTTATATTTACAATCACTGGGAAAAACAAGTGCACAATGGCGACATTTCATATTCAGTTTCCCGAATTACCCAATTGACAAGGTTCTAACCAACATTTTTGAAAAAAAAAAAACTTAGCGTCCAATGGTTCTATCTAACATGTAGTACATTTCTCTACCTATCTCTACACATTACGAAAACTTCCCAAACTCAATCCCATTTTATAAACGGAAAGACATGGTTCAACAAAGTGAAATTGAATGAAGTGGAAGTGAATTTAGCATGTCAGTGAGTGGCAGTGATGCATCCAGCGATGATGAGCAGCCCGCACAACTAAGAAAAAACGTAACACGTGCAAGTCTGCCGTAAGTTCAATAATATGAAATCATCACTACAGTGTTAAGTTGCCGCCAGCTTTAAATAATATGTATTTTGATTTTAGGCAACAATTAGATGATGAGCTAAGAGAACGCGTGCGTTGATACAGAACCGCCGCCCGGAATTTAACTGGACCAAGACCATCCAAACAGAAATGGGTAAATAATAAATAAATAATACACAACCAAATAATCCGATTTATTTTATGTATTTTATTATATGTATATATTCATAAAATAAATATATGCTAAAAATAAATTTATAATTAAATATATATATAGTATATACTATTATACAGGGTGTAACTGAACGGTCTGGCCAATCTTTAAGAGTGTAGTCCATTATCAAAAATAAGACTAAAACGTCCTGCAAACCTGGGTTTGGAAATGTACCTTTTTGAGTTGCAGCCCCCCAAAGTTACGGGTAAAAGGGGGGGGGGGATGAGGCTTAATGGCCCTACGACAGCTTGGTCATTAGCGCCAACCTCAATCACAGTGTAGTGGTCCGGGTTGCCACTGCACCACACATTACAGAGATATTATTCAAACCCCTTTCGGTAAAAGGTAAAATCTTTCATAACTTTCCACCTAATCCTTCCAAATTAATATAGGTTAGTGCATCAATCTTGCAATTACAGTGCTTTAAGTTAATGTTATTATGAGGCCTAAAAACGTTACAGATGGGCAGTCAGTATGGGGGCAAATGGGGTATGACAGAACTTCTTTGGTCTTTACTGAAACATTACATTGCTAACTATTATGTTAGGTTTTCTCATTTTAATTTTATGTAGCATTCATATTTAGTTTATTTTCTATTGCAGCAATGAGGTACCCGATGTGGCAACTGAACATTCTGATACTGTAAATCATGACATCCCCACTGAAATTACTGAAAGGCAAAGATAATGTCACAGATTATGCTACACTGGAATTAGAGCATTGAGAGTGAAGTTTTAGAAAGCTGTAAAGTTCTGAATTTTGTGTTACTTTAGGGATGGTGTTAAAAAACAGATAATAAGAAAACGCAAAAGAAATGTAGGGGGGGGGGATTGAGGCTTAATGGCGCGTCGACAACTTGGTCATTAGCGCCAACCTCAGTCACAGTGCAGTGGTCCGGGTTGTGTAAATGTAGGTGACTGGGCTGCAAACAAAAGAAAAAAAAGCATATCATTCAGGACATGCCTACATATCCAAACGCAAAAAAATGTAGAAGCAAGGCATATGAACATCAAGAAAGACTGCACAACTTCTTGCAAATTTCATTCTACTCCCAGAATCACCACTGATGAAAGGAAAACAATAAGGAAGCAATATTACAAATGTAACCAAAGCGATAAAGACCACTTTTATTTAATGACGAGAGCTGTAGAGCTACAGTCCGCGGCAGCAGCCGTAGAACATACTCTTTCAGCGATTTCTTCAATATGAATGATCAACCGTTACGTGTCAGCAATCAGTACTACTTAGAAACTTTAAGCATAAGTCAGAAGCCTATCTATAATGTGCACAAAAATAAAAATCCAATAACTTCTTGCTATGGTCAAGACAAGAGAGGAACAAATCAAAATAGTCGTAGAAACAAACCAACTGAGGTGCACCAACATGCTAACAGTCATATCAACTCGTTTCCTAAAATTGAGTCGTATTACTGTATAGCAACAACAAAACGACAATACCTAGAATTTCATTTAAAAGCTAAGTAAAATGCATGAGCCCTATGTAGAAAAGTGCAAAACAGATAACATGGAGCCTGTGAAGCTGATGTACTATCAAGAGATAGTCAACACAAAATTTAATTTGGAGTTTCATGTTCTAAAAAAACGACAGGCGATTTGTGTGAAGGTCACAAGATGACAAAAGCAACACGAAGTAGAAAAAACCAAGATGCGAGAAGAACACAAAGTTGACCGTGAAGAAAAAATTACATGGTGATATGTTTCGACCTGGAAATTGTGATAACTTCCAAAGGCTGGGACCAGCATATTTTTCTATAAAAGGAAGTTGAACACATATAATCTTACAGCTCATGTATTAACGTCTAAGAAAGCATATTGTGCCTTGTGGACCGAAGCCTTATCAGGTCGAGCAGGAAAAGACTTGGCAAGAGCAGTAATAATTATTCTGGATAAGGTCGTGGTAGACAATCCAGGTACAACTGAAATTGCGCTCTGGAATGACAGCTGTGTTCTCCAGAACCGTAATTCAGTTATGGGCTTTACCCTTGTGAAATTTGTGGAAATCCATCCGACTATTTCATCTATTACCATGAAGTTTTCAGTTCCTGGGCATGCATACAGAAAGTAGAAAACTTGCAGAGCCAAATTGAAAAGGCCCTGCAGGTAGCAGAGTATTATTCACCCGTATCCCTGATGACAGTACTCAAGAATGCAAACAGAAAATCACCAATGTGCAACCTTAGGGACTGGTCATTATTTATCGCCGGGGGGCGGAGTCCTTACACATACTGATCATAATGGATATCCTGCAAAAGGTTGGCTGTATTCGGACTAAGCTTGCGAGAGGTACTCTTCTCTCCCAGCTCACTTTGGATACACTGTTGAGCTGGGTTTCTCAAATGTTACCCTCTTCTTCGCAGAACGAAATGACTTGAGCTTGCATCTTGTCCCACTGTCAGATGTTTGCAGGGTTGAGTATCACTGGTGATTTCAAAGAATCCCACTTGGGGAAGTGTCACTCTTGTGAAGGATTTTGTTGCAGCATCCACCTGACCACGCTGAACGATCCTCTTTCCACGTTACCTTTGTTGGCCCGCAAAGTAGAAGTTACATTGATTTGGGCATTACCAAGAATGTTCTCACTGAAATATGTATAGTCTCTGACGATGTCTCACTTAAGTGTCCAGGCATTTGTCACCTTCTCTGCTGCCAATCGAAGCGTCGATCCGACTGAAGAGCGGTACCATCGTTATAAGGTGAACTGGTTTGTATTTGCGGCCTATGTCAAGGCCAATTCCTATAGATTTACCTCTTGTAATGTCCATTTTTGCAAATTTTGAGTTAAGAACAGAAATGGACTTACTAGGGTTACATTGAGCTATCTCCACTCTCAAAACACGAAAACTTGTGTTGCAACAGGGATAAATGAAGAATTATATTGCTTTAAGTCCATCAACCAATCGTAATCAAGCTTTCTCTGAAAATATTGCAAAGTATATTGAGCCAAGTCCACGATCTTACCAAGCAGTTTAGTATTATACTGCACTAAGTGCGTGAACCAATCACATTCGACGCTTGGAAGGTAACACTGTCCAACAGCCAACCACAGCTAAGCTTGCATCCACTTCCCAAGGTGTCTGAATTACTAGAGGCACCGAGTCATGGTGAGTATGTTTTGACACAATTACAATATTATAACATCTTAAAGTTAATTTTAATATAGTGAACTAATGTTGAGACACTACTGATCAAACTGAAAAAAAAATACAGATGCACACCTATTTACGTTGCGTTTTGGACTTATATGTCACGACTGCCTGAGTGGGGAATCGCACCCATAACCTTTGGAACCAATGGCCGAGATCCTACGGCTGAGCCATACTGACACATGTGTCAGTATGGCTCAAGCAGCAGGATCTCGCCCTTTGGTTCCAAAGGTCATTGATTCGATTCTCCGCTCAGGCAGTCTGACATATAAGTCCAAAAGGCAACGTAAATAGGTTTGCATATGTATTTTTTTTTAATTCTTGTTGAGCCTTTGACTTTACCGTCCTTAACTGATCAAACTGAGTAGTGGTTGTCTGTGAAAGTTTTTGTTAAAATCCATGTAGTCATCAATTTCGAGAGCTGATGAAGATAAGAAATTATAAGGCTGAAATCATGCAGTGGCTATAAGCTGTTAGAACAATTTAATACATTAAAACTATAGAGACAGTATTTAGAAATCCATGCAAGAAACATAATTTCCATTGGTAAACCATAGTTCTCTTTATAAATTGTAGGTGGTACATCTGTAATACCAGATGATAACAGCTCTGAAAATGACACTGCGTTAAGTCTCAATCTGCAACAGTCACACTGGCCTGACAATTCTGGTGACCTAGAAGCTGACGATTCTAGCATTCATCTAGTGCTTGATGCAGAAGGTGATAATAATGAATTAGTGACAGAGGAGTCTAACATGAATGAATATGCCACCACAGTTAATGGCACTGTTGAAGGTATATCAGTAGGATTAAATCAAGTATGATATCGAGTTTAATAAATCAGCGTTTCTACCCTATCATATCTTGGGGTATTTAGGTTATCTATCATCTCAACCAAGTTATTAGGCCTGTAGCCAGTAATAGCACTAATTTAATGATTTCACGATAGTACTGTAACCAAGGTAGTAGGCCTATAGCCAAAAAAACGTCACGTCAGTCTGCTACTGCCTACACAATAACAACCGGGCAAGAGCAATCTCCCAGGAAATCTGGCATACACGATAAGTTCGTGAAGCTGAGAGTCTTAAATTGTTTAAAGACTTTTTGGAAAATGCCGGATGAAGAAAAAAGTCACTTCTACAGCAAAACCACACTGTGTAGTGTGTACAGAAAAGCAAAGAACACGAACAAAAACCGACGTATGTGGCCATTCAAAAACCACGTGGTCGGCCAGGGGGTGGGTCGACTTTCGGCCACAAGTAACCACAATGGGGGGGTTTTCCAAATAAACCACGTGCCTATTGTACTAAAGGGAAAGCCATGCTCTCCAATGGATTGGTGCATTTACCGTACGCAGACCATCGCACTCAGCACTACATTGTTCTATATTGTTCCTACATCGACCTTGACGTCCGGGCCCCAGCAAATCCTAGCATATCCTGTATAGTGCTGAAAGATACCGCGGCTTGTCGTAGAAATTTTCAACAATGTATGAATGAGTTTCTTAAACTAAATTCATCTTAATAGTGTGCGACTGATGTCGAGTACTTCACTGGGACAATTCAATACAGCGATGGCCTACGTAATAATGAACAATTTTAAGTTTACAATTTTCTACTTTCCGTCTCAGTCACAAATCACGGATTAAGTTTAGTCTAGCAGCCGTTGCAGATCGCCAAACATTTTGGTGAAAATATTTCACACAATGAATCAAGGGGCTGCGTTTATTAAAAGCGAAAGTGGAGTATGGCGGTACTTATCATTGGGTTTCTCATTATCGAACACTATCAATTCACCAAATTTGGTACAGGAACGTGAACAACAGTATCTTCACTTAACATTAGAAAAATGATGATCTGTATGTTGAAGATTGTCGCAATAAAGGAATTACAAACTATGTA
>JAHWFP010255852.1:0-10870 GCA_023313725.1 Lithobius niger
CTGTCCACATAAGTAACACTCACTCTTATCAACCTCCATCTTTTCTCAGCTACTCGTATGTCTCTACTGAGTCTTTCCATTCCTAGGGCATTCATCTTCAGTCTGTTTACCAATCCTGGTGGGTAGCTAGGTTTATAAATTTTCGTCTTGCGTGCTGAACGTGTGGTCTTGCCTCCTCCACTATCGTATAGTTTCGCACCAGCCTTCTAAACTCGTTTTGGCAATCACGTCCAAAATCTTCTTAGGGTGCCAGGAGTTGTACACTATTCCCCTACTTTAAGTAGTTGGTTTTCTATAGGGTTCCAAGGACATATCTCGTCCCCCCTGTGTGTCTGACTTCGAGGTCCAGAAATGGGACCACTCCATCATTCTCCTCGCATATGAAATTGAGGTCCCATTTCCATTCTTTTAAAACAGCCAATACACTGGTAAACTTTACTCCTTTTCAAAATAGTCAAAATATTGCCAACAAATCTCTTCCATAATATCAGTCCAGGAAGCCAGTTTGCAATTGCATTATCGAAAAGCTGCAAAACCATTTCAGCGATAATGGGGAGCTCGAAAACCCCATGGGTGCACCTTTGATTTACCACATGTTTTACCGATAAACTCTACGTAGACGGAGGCGAGGACAACATTCAGAAGGACCTCAAACTCCTTTTTCGGGATCCCGTACTACTTCGTCAGTTTCATCATTTCTAATATCAGCTTGTGTGACAAGCTAGGAAATAGTTTTGCACATCTATTTAGACAACTGCCTCTTTGTCTCCAATCTCAACATCGTTCAGGTGTTTGACCAGTTCTGTAGTAAACAGGGTGGAACAGATAACTTTACCCAATATGCCTATAGAAAATCCAGGGTGGTCCACAAAATACTGACGACCCAAAATTTTCTAAGGCCAAGTTTTCTAGTTAGCATCCCTCAGAAGAGAGGACAGAAATCAAATCTAATGAAAGAGGACTATATCTGTCCTTTCCCGGTTCTGAGGGGTGCTAACTACAAAAATTGGACTTAGCCAGTCTTTAAGGTCATTGAGCGACAAGGGATCTGTTTCAAACACCTCGTTCGCACTCAGACATCTGCGCTACTCATATGTATATAAGAAATTTGGGCGCCTTGGTCGATGTCTTAGCCACAAAGACGTTATAGCAGGAGACTATCATAGAGAAGTTAGGGTGCGGCCCAATCGTCTAGGCGAGAAAGGCAGACATGTTTTGTAGTCGTGTTACTTTGACACGGGGTAAATATTTCTATGGATATGTAGATATTATTTAGATAGACTCAGTTGAGTTGTTAGGCCTAGTGCGTAAGTCCGACATTGCTAACCAAAAGGAAGGCATAAGCAGTGGCGGATTTAGGTGGGTGCACCGGGTGCGACCGCACCCCCCTTTGGTGCTAAATAAATTTTTAAAAAGCCATTCTTGGAAAAAAAAAATTGGTTAACACGTTTCTGCGTTGACCTGTAAAATATGGTTTGTTTACTTGCCCACGAAAGAAAAAAAGGTAATAAATTAAAGGGTCTTCAACTTAGTCCTAAAGGGGTCACAGTATATGAGTCACCTTCTTCCCAGAAAGAAGCCCCACACAGAAGTAGACAAGAAAGGGAGCGTTCACAAATTATGTAACACGTAAACTCCCTCCACCCCGTCTCCGTTTGTAACACCAATGTAGCACTTGGCATAATCCCCCCCCCCCCCAAAAAAAAAAATACGTAATTAATTTTTGGATGAATTAGTTTTTATAAGATGTGGTTAGTATAGGTACGTAAGATCCAGTCAATTTGAAAATATTAAAATTCCAAGTTGCTAACAGAAGTTACAAAAATTATTTAGCTTAACGAATTTAGAGAAAAAAATTAAGCAAAAAAATTATTTAGCGAGGATTAATGGTTACGTACTAGTTTGTCATACTCCACTCCTCACTCCCTAACACATTTTCGCAACCCCTCCCCCTAACACGTCACGTCCATAATTTTGTGGACCAAAGGAAAGGAGTAAGACATGCCAGAGGTTGTTACTATCCTTGTGATTACACAACCGCAGTTCAAATCTATTCATCTGGTTAGGAAGGTAAATTAAAACCAAGGCCCAGCCCAGCTACCAAAGTTGCCATCATGAAGCGTAAGAAACGCGGAAGTCGAATATATTAAATTATTTTGCACCACCTGAGAAAGAACCACATTGTTTTCCATCTTTGCAACAACTCCTGTCACAACAGCAACTGCAGAAAAAAGTTTTTCTACACTAAATGGATTAAAATCTTACCTGCGATCAACAATGACCAATGACAGGTTAACAGGCCTTTTGCTTTATGAAATATTCATCAAAACACCCCAATTAACGTAAATAATGTAAAATACAAGTTTGCTAGGAAAGGTAATCGTCGTTTGCATTTTTTGTAAGGCTGCAGTGACAGTCTGAACTAAAAATTATCATTTAAATAAAAAGTGAGTTTTGAAAGCCTTGAGAAGTGTATTTTAAACAAAGGATATTTTTTTAATAGTCGTGTTCCACCCCAATACTAAGGACAATTCGTAAAGATTTCAAATTGCTTCCAATGTGAAGAGAAAAATAAGTACCCTAGCATTTACGCATTAGTTTCTAAAAATTCGCCGAATCGAGGTATTACCTTAGCTATTAATAATTTATATTTAGTGATGCCGGAAAATCATGCACTCCAGAAGCCATAAAATGCCCTCAAATTCTTCAAATTTAATAGCTTCTGGGGCTCTGCCCCAGACCCCCTAGCTGGTGTAGATCAGCACCCCCCCTTCAGAAATTTCTAGATCAGCCACTGGGCATGAGGAGAAAGTATTTTAGGGTTCTGCGGGTTTCCCCAATACCCAGCTAATAGAGTTGACGAATTTTATTTTTCCCAACCCAAATTGTAAATGGGAAAATTGTTATCTAAATGTTAACTTTTATCCTCAAGTATTGAGTTTAATACCAGTTAAACTACAGCGTACAGTTCCAACCGTAGTTTGTACAAGTTGTCAAATACTATGAGACCTTAATGATGCTTAGTTAACTTGCTAATGTTTGTATATACTTAAATGTGCCTAGTTGATTTATGATTTAATAAACAATTTCACTGCACTATGACTTGGCCTAATTCAAACTAGTTAGAAATGCATTTTGTTTAACATTAGTGCTTGCATTTTGCAGGAAAGCAGTAAAGTATAAAGTTTTAAAGCATTTTCAGCCAAACTATCAACAAATAAATAGCAGAAATCCAAGAACTAAAAGTTGCCATGCCGCACGCTACAACTGTTCCAATTACTCACATCTGACAATGTATTTCAGCGATCACTCATGTCTGGTAGGCAGTATCTTTGTCAGTCGCTTTAGGCCGGTGTTGCTACACTGCTACGACGTAGGGCAAACGAATATGTTTCGTCCAAATAAAAGCAAAGAATAAAGAACTGCGAAGGATTTTGAAATCAGCAGTTTGAGTACGATTTTAAAGGACTTTATTTTAACACTTAAGATTTAAACATTCATTTTAACAAAAAAGGAAAAAGCGATCAGCCACGCACAAAACGCATACGATCTGTCTAGTATGAAGATGTTGAAGTTGTTTTATTTTTAGTGGTTTTAAGATAGGTTATGTTTTTCCAACATAATGTTTTCCCAAGTTCAAAAGTGATTTGGCACACAGTTTTTTTAATTTTAAGATAGGGTCACCGGGGTAATTATGGAGCAAAAATCTGCAATCTATGTGCAGCTCCTCAACTACGCTTAGTAATTTCATGTCTATTGGCAATAAAGTTGTGTGGGCGCCCCCCCCCCGGGGGGGGGACAACCTAAGAGTATCAGATTCATGTTTACCCCAGAATTGGGGCAAATATGAAACACCTCTGAATAATTTTGAAACAGTAGGGGTAAAAATGAAACACCATGCCAATTTGATGTTCTTTCAATGGTTGGATGTCTGTTGGCCCTCAGGGTTAGTAGCAGAGTCTAGTTGAAATGCTACATACACCACCATAGTCATCAGTGGGAAAAAAAGTGGTAGCCTGTATATAAATATGGTAGAAACTACCATGCAAAACAACTGTAACCTATCCTTGGCATCCAGTTTAATGACAATAAATGACACTAAATTACGAAGCATGTTTCACAATTACATGTTGGCTGTAGTAGCCTACATACAATATTAGTAATCATAAAAGAATCACAAAAGGATTCTAAAAGCTAGGAATGGGTAGTAGTACAAAACAGAAAATAGTTAATTTATGCGTTTACGGATTGTGTTCACGCACTTCAACAGGTTAAACCAGTTGTGTCCACAGGTCCATAGAATAGCTGTGCGGGGGATACAAGTTCAATTTTGTCTTTCACTGATGTAAAGAAGGCCTGAGTTCTTCACCCGATTTGAGAGGATACCTCAACTCAAACTATCAACAACCTGAGGGAAAACTTCGTTTACGGCAACGAACACTTTTTTTTTCTCGGCGCCTCGGCCGTGAAAAACCCCGAAATTCAAACGCCTGTAACTTCCAAGAAAATGGTCCGATCCGTCTCATCTAAACAGCTCTTAATAGCCACGAACTTTATCTGTTTTCCCCCGCAAACAGAACACGAAAATTCCTTCCAGAACTTTCACAGCATCCTTAAGAAAAACGCACGAAACCGATGCCGTAAAATCACCGTAGCGCACGAGACGCCATTTTCGCCACTTGTAAAAATTTGTATATGCTTTCATTTTCACTTAGGCATAAAGCCGAAAACATTAGTTTAGTGTTTTAGAGGGAGGAGCTTCCTCTGCGAAGGTACTTAACCTCCCTAATAAATGTACAGATACTTTGTTTTGATATTTCTTAAGTAGATTTAAGGTGACGATCTAAGATGCACTTGAGAAATGTCCGACATCCAAAAACCCAATTTTACGTCTATAAATATTAATTCAAATATTTAAAATGCGTTTTAGCATTCGCTGGTAACCTTAACTTTTATTTTATAATAATCTTTTAACGTAATCTTTTGCCATCCCAACTACCGGAGCTTAGGCAGCTTGTCGTTTATGTCTTTTCTGTTTGTACTTTGTTGTCCTTAGCAAAACCGACTTGGCATTCAATTTCCCAAAGTAAACCTGGCATCCCAATGTTAATAATCGAATTTATTGAGATCATTCCTTCAATAGTCGCGATGGTTAACATCGTGGATAAATAAGAAAACAATCCGTAGTAATTAAAGGCCTTATTCACGTTCTAAACAATGAGTTTAACTCTACCGGCCTCTCTTTGTCACGCAGTACATAGTTATTCCTTCAAACGGCGCCAAGCGAAAAATCCTTTGCGCTGCCGACTTTTCTATTGTTCTCAAGGCCCTCAGCCAATCAGACCTCCGTAGCTCTCCTCGGCGTCCGCGCTAAGGTCCAGAAAATCCTCTGCTCCAGCATAAAAACCGAGCCCCACGAGGCAATCGTCAGCACACGTTCAACAGATCTCAAAGCCAGAGGTGACTACGCCAGTCGGTATAGGAGATGTCCTGTCCGATTGTTGCCATGCCGGGCAAAGGTAGTTGGTTCGTATTAGACTAGTGTTAGTTTAGAAAATTTAATTTTTGAAAATCCCATTCGAAATTTTAGTTTTAAACTTAACCTAACCTTAGCTTTGAGGGAATTATGGAGGTGGAGCCATAGTCGGCATTCTAGGCCCCCATCGCCATAACGTCAGGGTTCACGGTCCCTTTCTAAAAACCAGCTTTTGTTTCCCGTGTTTATTATTATGAATTTAATCTAAACACTAAATCTGCATTTAGACGACGTATTTTTCGGGTGCTTCCCTAGATACTAAGGATCTACAGATTTGAAGATTTGATCTTAGGTCGGACTTAAGAAACATAGTCTTGACTATTTGTGTGTAATTCCCGCGGTTTGCAACAAATAGATTTATTTCATGTAATTCCCGCGGTTTGCATGTTATAACGGGTTCCCGAGGTCCCACAAACATTTTCTAATCGAAATTGTAGTTTTTACTCTTCACCCTGTTGTGTGAAGTTTGAGTTGAATTTCATGTAAATTCTGTAAAGAAGCTAGTCTTCACCAACAGATTTGAGAGGAGACCTCTGCTCAAAAGATCAAAAACCTGAGGGTTTATCGTCTTCGCAACGAACAATTTTCTTCATTTGCGCTCGCTAGCGCTCATTAGGCCTATAACGGCCTCCGTCTGCAAAACACCATATCTTCATGAATAATGGACCAAAACGTTTGATATTTGCGGCCCTTAATAAACAAGAACTGTATCTACAATCCTGCGAAGACAAATCCATGAATTTCCACTTTAATCATTTTCTACAGCATTTAGAAAAAGTCACCAAACTGACCAGCGCCGCACGCAAATCTTCAATCGCCATTTTCGACACAATTGTAAATAAACTTGTAATTACTTTATTTCTTTTGCAGGCATAAAGCCAACCAGCTTAGTGTTGTTTAGGGAGTATTTTACTTCACATATGTAATTGAAAACCACAACACTTGATGTTTTTATTCTAGCAATGGCCAAGTTATGTATGAAAACTTCGACTGTTATTTTTATTATTAGTGGCTGCAATAATATTTCACTTATTTACATGCGTTCTAGCATTCAGGGAATAAGCTGGTATATTTAACCTTTTTATTTTTTTATTTAATTGGGCAACAGTTTAGCAAAAACTAGGTTTCTAAACACTACTGAACTCGGCAAACATTCCTTCGATTTTACCGGACAATTTTTTTTCAAAGTGTTTATCTTGTATTTATTTCAGAGCTCCGACCATAGTAACGATCTTCCTGCTATAAAAATCACGTTTGTATAAAGGTTTGAGCTAAACACTTCGTTCCCCCCCCCCTCCATCAATAGTTGCAATACATAATATTGCAGTTTTAATTAATAGGCCTTCTCACGTTGCGAGTTCAAAACTCAGTTCCAATGGCCTCCTAGTCCACGAAAGTCGGCAATTCCCTTTGCCCTCTTTGTTGCCAAAGTTCCCCTCCAACCAGATTGCAGTATTTTTTCCCTCACCCACTCAGAACGTCAGGCTATCCTGCCCGTCCGCGCTGCCCTACCTACTTCCGGTAGTGACAGCATGGCCAGGTTGAGTCAGTCTCTCCTCCTCCGAGGCGATCCCTCTTCCCCGCACCCCCCCTCCGTCGCTCTCCTACAGGTCCGCGCCTGCCCTCCTCTTGCCAGCCGAGCAGCTGCTATAAAACCAGGCTGTGGGAGAAATTCGAGAGCATAGCTCAACTCCAAGTCAGACGTTACTACGGCGGTCGGAGCAGAGATGTCCCAGTCCGAATGTTGCCATGCCGGGCAAGGTAGTAGTTTAGGTAACTAGTTTTAGCTTTAATTTATTTTTCGGATTCTTATTCTAAAATTTAATTTAAAGATTTAAACTAACGTTTGACTTGAATTTCGTGATTATGGGTAGTTAAAACCATCGGCATTTTCTGGTCTCCCCTCCCATAACTTAAGGGTTTAAGGGTCCCCTTTCTAAAAACCGGCTTTTTTTTTTCCCTGTTTGTCTCACAACATGTGAACAAACTTTTTAGATTCAGCAAGGTCCTGTAGCATGTTGTAACGGCGGACGCTACGACGGCTCAGGTGCTTGTAGCGCCTCCGGTTTCCTGGTTTGACACGGAGATACAGCTTAAGGTGTTGCGGTGATTATTGCGACTTTTACGGCATAAGCACAGCAAGGGCTACTGTCCCAGCATGGGGGATGGAGCGCAGGGTCCTAAATTAAAGGGGGCCTAACCTTAATACTGCTGGTAAATTTTGCTGCCACCAGCGATGGAAATTTAACCGTTTATCAAGAGCTAAACTAAAAATGGTTTACATATTTATTTACACTTAAACAGTTAATCGACTAGCAAACGAACTGAAGTTAAAAACTCCTGGTTTTTATTATAACAACAGAGAATATAAAAGTACACTTTACATTTAGTATGCACGGAAGCTTTTGAAATAAAGTATTTAAAAAGCACTAGTTTGAATTTACAACATGTAATTCGTTTTCACAAGTTTTTACTAAAACGACGTTTGTGTTTCAGAATAAAACAACCACTTAATTTTTCGAATAGAAAAAGCAATACTGAACGCTCCGCAGAGTCGTCCGCAAGATTGAACAGCCCAGGCTGGTTACAATCTATCAAACAGTATGTTTCAAACACGCATGAAAGATCAACCGTTTCACAGTTTTGTTTCTAAGTGATAAAACAGAGCCTTAAACCTCCCAGAGTTGCTGTTTACAAGTCAACTCCTCAAATTATAAAAGCCTCGGCTACTTATAAAGTCCGTCTGGAGTGAATAACCAATGAATCCCACACAAAGATCAAACCGTCAGTTATTTGAATTAAAGTTTAAAACAAATAAGAAAGAATTTGGTTTTTAGTAAGAGAACCACTCTGACGTTATGGGGTGAGAAACCTAAGATGCCGCTACAGGCGTCACCACCATAAAATTCCCTAGCTAGAGAGAGTTTAAGTTACGTTTATGAACTAAAATTTAGACTTGGGGGGTCCTAAATTAAATTTTCAAAAGCTAACAACAAACATACGAACCACTACCATCGTGCCCGGCATGGCATTCCCCGGACATGGCGTCTCCACTCCCGACTGGCGTGACCCTTCTCTAGCTTGAGATCTGTGAGCTGTGCTAACTATGCATTCTGGGGCTGGGGTTTTATGCTGGAGAGGAGGGAAAGCGCGGACGTCGAGGATAGCTGCGGGGGTCTGATTGGCTGAGGGCCTCGAGAACAATGGAAAGTGGGAGGAGAAGTCGGTTGAACAAAGGGACTGGGTGCAGAGCCGTTTGAAGGAGTAGGAACATGTAAAACGGAAAAAGATAGGCCTGTTTTGAGTTTCACTCAATTGAACTTTCGGAAATGGGCCTTTACTTTGTATTATTGGCTACGGATTGAATATTTACATGTTTGTAACGTGATTAGGCTCTTGTTAAAGCTTGATACTTGGCTTTGGGTAATGCAGAGAACATCACTATTAAATTAAACAAGCTTTTAACGGTAAACTGCAGTGTTAAACACCACAACTAGTTTTGGCTGGGGAGGGGGGCAAAAAGGGGTTTTCGAAGTTTTTGCAGTTTGACTTTCGGAATTGCATGGAAACAGATCTTTGTAAGAATTCTTTTGGTCTTAATAGTAGTTCAAGCTATCAGTAGCATTTGGTTGGGTCTAGTCGGGTTGAGAGGAGAACTAACATAAACATATATACACTGAAAAATTCGTGTCCGGTAGAATGCCAGGTCGTAATATGTTTATACGTTTGGACCTATGGTAGCGTTTCTGGGGGCAAAAGTTTATTATAAAAAGGCTAAATAAATGAATAAATAGTTTAGTTTAATTATATGCTAAAACGCACAAAGTTAAAGTAGAGGTTTGAACCATAAATTAACGGACAATGTTTGATCTAAGTGGAAATTTTTCATAGTAGTTGCGATCGTTCAAACACAATAAAAAATATCACACTTCAAAAATGGTTGTCACTATATGGACACAGGGTTCAGTACCTTTTCCCTATCACACAACTAAGCTAGTGTTTGGGCTTTATGCCCGAAAAATACGAGTATTAAAAGTACATAAATACAGAGTTCCAATAACGATGGCGGCCATGAGGCAGTAGCGCTGTCGGTGGTTTTGGTCGGTTTTCAAATGCAGTTTTAATGGTCTTCCAGGTGGAAAGTTCAAAATCGGGCTTCCCCAAGAGTCTTGTATTTGGACTGGCTATTAAATGTCGAAGAGTTGGAGAGAATCGGACCATTATTGGAAAAACGGCCAGATATGCCCCGGCGAGGCATTTTGGATGCCTCAAGAAAAAAAATTTCAATTTTCTTGAAAAACGGGCGTTTTTCGGTGGCGCTCGTTTACAATAATTACAGAAGCATAGACTTCGATGGTTAGGGCCCTGATTATTGCTAGCTTGACTCAATGTGAAAGAGTAGATTTGATCTTGTGCAAGATGCCTTGAAACAAAATCTTAAATTAGACTAAGACTGAAATTTGTGAGAGTACAGTTTCTAACTTAGAGGTGTTTAGGTGACACCAAAGAACTTTTTCTATTCGAAATTGTAAGTGTGAATTTTCTTAAATGTAAATTCTTTGCCGATAATTTTTTTATGTAAAAATTACTTGTGGGCTTTTATTTAAAGCTATTCAGTTGTTGTAAAAAGACTAGTTGCCAATGTAATGTTATTCATTCCCCCTGTTTATTAAAACGAAGAGTTTTAAACTCAGTTGCTTCTAGAAAGATTTAATTTGCTAGTGTTTTAACTAAAAACAATTCTTTTTATTTTAAAGCCTAAGGTTAGCAATTAAACCACCCACCTGGTGGCAGCGAACAAAATCAGATTAGTTAGTACTAAAACTTTAGATAGGACATAGACGCTCTATTCCTAACCGTGCAGTAGTGACTGCTATGCTTGTTTAAACTCCGTAAAAGTAAAAACGGCCACCCGAAGTACTTCTAACTTTCCCGAGACCACACCAGATGTCGGTGCAGGACAGTAGGCACCTCTAGGACCTGTAAGCACCGCTACAATTCTTGTTGATTTTTCCTGTTGTAAAAATCGCCGTGCTTTTTATTTAAAGCTTTCTTGTTCTGACACTAGTTGATTTTAAATGTAATTGTTTATATTTATTTGCCTTTTAATAAACCTACGAGTTTGTAAAACGCCTGTTTTTCTACTAGTTTGACTAAATGTAGAAGTTGTAGTTTTTAAGAAAACCACTTAATAATTAAACTTAGAGCTGCATTTAGAAACACCCACCTGGTGGCAGCGAATACCCCCCTTTAATGTTGTCTAGTTAGCCTACAGTTAGGACAAATGACTCTCTGTTACCCATACTGGGCCAGTAGCATACGTGTGCTGTTTTC
>JAHWFP010255857.1:0-10629 GCA_023313725.1 Lithobius niger
GTCGGCGAATTTTCGATCCTTTCCGCGGATCTTCTTCAGGCCTAATTTCTTTTTAACCCTTTCCCACTCAACTGCTTCTCCTCCTCAGCCAGAATTTATGCAGAAATGTTAAGGGCCAGCAAAGCGCGCAGTGAAGCCTACTGGAACGTGTGTATTTTTGTTCATAAGGGCTAGCCAGGCAGTAAAATATTTCACAAAATTTATTTAAATATGTCACAGTAACAAGGCTTTGTAGTGAAGTCAGCTTATCACAATAAAAAAAAAAGTTTAATTTATTAAACTCTGTCAACAAGCTAAAAAAAAAAGCTAAAACTAAATAGGCCTATTCAAGTAATGTTTCAGTTACATGATTTGTGAATTCAACTTGGCAAAGTTTGCAAGAAAAAAGTTTAATTTACTGAACAAACTAACACTAAATAAGACTATTCAGGTGATGTTACGCTAATAAGCTTTGTAGTTGTGAAAACCACAATAAAAAAATTTTTATTTATTGAACTAGGTCAACAAGCTCAAAAAAAACAGAAGCTAATACTAATTAGGCATATCCAGGTGATGTTACGCTAAGCTTTGTAGTTGTCAAAACCACAATAAAAAAACTTTTATTTATTGAACTTAATCAACAAGCTAAAAAATAAAGCTGTAACTAAATAGGCCTATTCAGGTGAAGTTTCAGTAACATGTTCTATAGTGAATTCAGCTGGCAAAGCCAAAAATAATAAAAAAAAATGTTTAATTTACTGAACTTGAGCAAGCTAGAAAAAAAAATTCTGAATTACATAGGCCTATTCAGGTGATGTTTAGACACCTGAATAAGCTCATTTAGTTTCAGCTTTTTGACCAAGTTCAATAAGGCCATTTAAACAAAGAAAGTTGTTTCTTGGGCAGAAAAAAAATTTTTCCAAGCGGGCGTGCGGTTTTTTTTTTTTACATTTTTTTTTCAAAGGGTTTAACGAGCGTTAACCCACACCACATTTTTTTTTTTAGCCACACCAACAACAATAATAATGGCTGTTGTTAAGTGTAATAATAGATAGTAGTAATAATGATGTACTCTGATCCCTATTGTTGGTGTGGTTCTCCTGATGGTTTTTATTTTTTTTTGTCTGGGGGTCTTGTAATCTTATTTTGTTGCAAGCGCTGCAGTAAATAGCAAGGAAAATGAAAAAAAAAAAAGGTCCGTGCGGCGGCTTTTAGGCTGTGCGGCGATGCCTGAGAAACAACTTTTTTTTTTTATTAGAGCTAAATTTCGATAATGTTGCCCCAATCTGATTTGCACTAGGCCTATACTCAATGGTACTCGGCAAAGCAGTTTCCAGTTTTACATAAACCGACCGCACAACAACCACAACCATATGAGGTTTTAACTTTTCGTCCCGCGTTTGCTTGGAAGAACATGCAACAGAGCAACGTTTCCGTCCTTCAAACTTCACCACCGAGTGTCCTATGATGACATTGGCCCGAACGACTTCAACAGTTTTTCTATAAGACTTCACCCTTTGTTTGCGACTGGAAAAGTCTGCTATTAGGCTATGGCAAACAGCAAGTCTGAAGGTTTTATTTGTGTAAGTGATCTTCCTGGATCTAGGTGCTGGCTGGTTGGTGGCAATATACAATGTGTATGCATTACACAATGCAAAGTTCACCAAAGCCCACACAAGGTACTTCCACCATTTCCTGCCGGTTCTACCTACGTCGTAATAAGACCTCATTTGGTCCACCCGGTCGACGCCACCCATGAAGCGATTGTACAAAGTTGCAATTTCAGGAACTTCTAGTGAAACACCTTGATGTTTGCAACGGACTTCGTTCACCACAGTACCATTTCCAACATTAGTTGCAATAAAATTCACGTTACGTTTGTCACGCCAAACACAAGTAAGAACATTGTTGTCATTTTGCAGCATTTTATTTTCACCTGCCTTCAGACTTGGTTTTCTAAATGATTTCGGATGTTTTTTCCTATTTGCACGCGTTGTAGCACAGCAATAGGTGTCGTGGTCTAACAAATCTTCAGCTAACTGCACGGAACAAAAGAAGTTATCAAAATATAAATGACGATACGTTTTCCGAAACAGTTCAGCCATATCCATGATTACATCGTAACCCAGCCCATTTGCAGATGAATTAGTTGATCGGCCGGTGTATACACTGAAATTACAACAATATCCTTTTATGCTGTCGTATAAACACCATAATTTAATTCCCCACTTTGTTGGTTTGGCAGGCATATACTGTTTAAAAAAAAGTCGGCCGTCATATTTTATCATCGCTTCATCAATGGCCAAGTTCATTGATGGAACGTAATATTTTTGAAAGGTTTTCAAAAGTAGATCAATGAAAGGCCTAACTTTGTAAACTGGATCGTCGTTAGCATCTCCACGAACGGGTTGTTTTGAAGTGTCGGCCATGTGAAAATACTGAGTTAGTTTTTCGTACCATGCTCTCGGCATTGTGTTCGCAACGCCTTTACAAAATAAAAACTTGTCTTCTGACCAATAATCTTTGTAATCGGGGAGTTGGGGGGGAATACCCATCACAATATTTATACCAATATAAACTTATTTCATCAACGTTTGTCGGATGCCACCGTGTATCGTTCGCATTTGTCTGTTGTGCATAAAGATTCGTTTGAACAGCCATGTACTCATAAAATTCATGAGGAATAAATAATAAAAAATAATCAAGTGGGGAAGAACCCTGTGGAGATCATGAATTGGTTCGGTATTGCCAACTAATGGATGTGTAGTGGGTGAAGTAATTAAATATTTCCATCCGAAGTCTCGGGTCGAGTTGACACCACCACCGGTGACGCGTCTTCGGGGCCCAGCTTGTTTTTTTGCAGGCGGCTCTTCTTCAAAATCCTCCGATTCTGACGACGAACTATCTGATGACGATAACTCGCTGAGACTTTTATCAGATTCGTTAACTTTCGTCAATGCAACTAAACGTTGTGAATACAAAATTTCAGCTTCTGTAAAGCCGTCCAAATCACTATCGCTAGCGGAATCGAACATGGTGGCCATGACAGCTAATGCTTTCCACCCAGCATCGCTCCTCTTTCACGTTATTTTTCCCTCCTCTTACCAAGCGCGCTGCAGGAACGAGACTCTTGAAACGAGCGGTTTCATTGGTTCTTCGTGTTTCAACGTGTATAACGTTGATTCTGATTGGCTAGTAATCCGACTAACTGCCCAGGCAAGTAAGTGCCATCTGTCAGCAACCACCACAAGCTGACGCCCGCGTTTTTAAACCTATTCTACGTAGTGTTGCACGGTAAATTGGTACTCACGGTATTGACGGTAAAAAAAAATTACGGTATCAATATCGTTCCTTTTTTAGCAATACGGTATTACCGTAGCAGCGGTATTACCGTGATTATGGTTCTGACGAGCATTAACGAATTAGCTTTACCCTCTTTTTGTTTTGGATGGCAGCAATTTTTTTAATTAAATTCGCATAAGTAAGCGCCGATACAGAGCTTTGAAATTTGCACGAGCGAGTGAAATCCGATCCCACTGCTAGGCAGAGGAAGTGTCCACATTGCGGACGGGGGTGGGGGGGAGCAACTCTTCAGTAACAAGCATGTCCGAGCGTGTTTGTGTTGTCGATGTCATGGCGTCCAATCAAGAAGAAAGCGAAGTCCCGCTATTAGTGAAAAAATAAATGCAAAGAGCCATATTTGATTCTTTTGTGCGTGGATAATAGCGCAAAATTATTTCCTATATTACCGTGATATTACCGTAGACCGCCGTTTTCAGAACCGTCCTGCAAAAACTTAATACCGTGCAACACTAATTCTACGCCAGCTACGCGATCTGAACGAACTCGAAGCATTGCGGGTGGTTGCGGCTGGTTTGAAAATTCGTGGCCGCATTTTGCGCGGGCGGTTCCGGCCAACTTGAGTGGGAGAGGGTTAATTAAGAAGACGAAAATCCTTACATCTTAGGCCTACACCTTACGCTATATCCCAAATCTTGAAAATGATCAAGAAGAGAAATATACAAAAAAAATTCTTTACAAGCCTTTTTTTTATTAAGCTCCTTTAAAATGGGCAAGTAATGATTATTTTTTACATTTCCATGAAATCTGTGATTTTGCTCTGCTTTCTTTTTTTAAGTGCTTTACTAAAGGATTTCCCACCCTACGAAAAAAAGGGACGTCACAGCCTAGTACGCACAAATCGGCAAATCACAACGTATTTGCTTCCATCATCACAAAAAATAGTTCCTAATAAATCTCGACGTTTTTCTGTATTACATGTCTAAATAAAGCAGCAACGGTGTCTGGATTTTTATATCGTAGTAGCTAAATGAATTTCATAATACTGTAATGCGTTCAATGGTCGCAAACATTTCCTGACAAAAAAGTACGCAAGTACGCAAAATATAGTCCCTTATTTGGTCGTGCGCTGTCAAGCAAAACAATGGCGTCATCTGCTTCCAGGGCAGCGCTCCCCACTGCGACGTTTTCATCACCTGTAGACTGCATTAAACCGAAGAGTGCACGATGAATTTTAGGTAGCCAAGCTAAAGAGATTGTAGTGAATGATTATGCCTATTTACGAAGACAGAATCCAACCTGGACAGTTGTAGACACCATCGAGCGAACATCGGCCTTGACTCGCGTATCGGCAAGTAGAATTTGTAAGGCCCGAGGAGAGCTCAAGATGCATCACGTTCTTCATCTCCAAGTAAGCAGCGCAATCACAATTTTTTCGGAAAACAACACCCGACGCTAAAGAAATTACTGCATGAAATTCGTAGCGATAAAAATTTCGAGGTAGGCAGTATTTCAAAATCTTCATTACATCGTTTTATGCACGATATGGGTTTTGATTACAAACGCAACGAGCGAAATTCAATGCTTCTTGAAAGAGTCGATTTAATTGCTTGGAGTCATCATTTTTATGGGCTATCCACAAATATCGTGCAGAAGGCAAAGATGATATTTGCCTCGACGAAACTTGGTGTAACGCCGGACACTGTGTATCAAAATCCTGGCAAGATTCAACAGTTAACATCATCACGCTCTGCATTTTTACAAGGTCTTTCGTGCGTCATGAAACAACCAAGTTGACTCGGCGAAAGACTTATTGTTGTGCATGCCGGCAATGAACGAGGATTTGTTGACGGAGTACAGCGAGTGTTTCGGTCGAAAAAAGGTTCGAAAGCCGATTACCACAAAGAAATGGTTGACGACTACTTCGAAAAATGGTTTGACGAACTTTTAAACAAACTGCAGCCCAACAGCATCATTGTTATGGATAGCACGTCTTATCATTCTGTTCAATCTGAAGGGCTGCCAACAAAAAAATGGACAAACCCAGCTTTACACAGTGGTTAAATGATATACAAATTGAATGGGAAGCAGATTTTCTGAAACCCGAGCTGGTGGAATTAGCGCAACAACACCGTGAGCGATTCCGGTGATATCGTACAGATGATGCTACACAAACAGGGCATATTGTTTTGCGATTACCGCTTTATCATTGTGAGCTGAACCTGTTGGGCCCAAGCTAAAGGTTATTACTCGCAGCAATTCAACATTTAAATTGGCTGATGTATAGAGACTCATTAACGAAGGATTGAGTTTTGTTACACCCCAAAAAATGGTAAGACTGTATTAAACACGTAAAGGACACTGAAGATAAATTTTAAAAAATTGATTGTCTTACAGGTGACGTTGAACCAATTGTGATAAATTTGAACGATAGTTCATCTGTAGATTCAGTTTCATCTGGAACCGAATTGCTGGCGTAAGCATTCAGTATAATTGTCGACAGCACCAACACTCAGCAGTCCTTAAAAACTACACAAACAGCAGTTTTCATCATACATATTTTACGAAAGAGCTCCAAAACCTGTTAAATTCCAATAAAAATAGTAGCAATAAATACTGAGTTGTTTTAAGAATGAAATGTACAGGTCGGAGGAGGGGGGAGGGAGAGGCGGAATTATGCTACACTGAATGTATGGTTTAAAATTCTTGTTTTTTTTCGTCCGGTACGTTTTAAATCCATTTTTGATTTTTCAATGTTTGGTCAGAGCTGCATTACTTTGCTGGAAAAGGATTTGTCCGTTTCACCAAAATAGCTTACCTCAAAGGAACATGGATCGTAAGTCTGTAACCAGGGCCGCATTTCCCACAAAGCCAACCTATGGGGCGCAGGCTCGGAGGGAGGGGGTGGGGGAGGGCACATCGAGTAGTTGGCAAGACGGGAGACAGAAAGCAAGGGAAATAATCGTGGATGTAAAGTTACAATTCGAAATTGGCTCTTATTTTTTTACGCACTCTACATTAAATGAATTTGTATTTAAGTACACACTTACTACGTAGTTTTTTTGATTTAAGCGAGAACGATGTTGTGCGACTATAACTACCGGAGGGGGTAGAGTGGGGCGAGGGCAGTTGTTCTCCCAATACCTGTCCAGGGGTGCCAGAATGCCAAATTAAAGTTCCATACTGTTTCAGTCTCAGTCAAACCACTAAGAAAATAATTTCCTCTACTGTTCATTATTTATTCTTTCATTTTTTGAAGGTCTAAGAAATGTCTAAAGCGTATGGTTTGAAGCCGGGAAGGCCTTCGAACACCTAAAAATCCGTCAGCTCACAGCACTCCCCAAGTCCCCTATACCCTTAGTTGATGTGCATGCTCCCCCTCCCACCCCCCCCCCCAACCAAACGCACTTCATCACAACCCTGCAGGTGCCTCATTGACAAAAAAAAACGGTCTCGGATAATGGGCGCTAGCTGTAATGATATTATGATAATATTTTTGTATTTTAATATTCATATCATAGATACTGGGGGGAAAGGGGGATGCAGTTATGAAATTTGGCCTAGGACAAAAAAGTGCAAATCCTCTAACCCTCCAACTTAAAGAGCAGCAGAGTCCTACACAGCTGTAGCTTAACAAGCACATGTTCATTTGTTTTAATTGTGTGTGGCAGATGAATACGTGCGTTATTGTGTAATCGGGCTTTGCTGGTAGGGTGGGAAATCCTATAGTTATGAAATTGTCAATACTGTGAACTTGTTCCAACAGTTATCTTCGCAGGTTTCCACGGATTTGTGAGGAACACTTTCTTCATCTTCGTTGTCATCACTGTTTCGTGTGGTTCTTCTCTCAAACTTTCTACAATGGCATCCTCAGTTAATTCACCCTCCGTGGCCAAGTCATTATCGGCGTGCATAAAATCTTCAAATGTGATGCCTGGTGTTTGCGGAAGTTGATTCTACAACTCTTCACTGTTGTCTGCAGTTTCCTCCGTTACCTCTTCAGCACCTTCTTCGTCTGTTGGCAAAGTAAATCCTCCTTTTTTAAAACAATTTTGCAGCTTAAGAAGCGTAACATCGTCCCATGTGCCATAAAGAAAATGTATGGCAGCTTTGACATCGATCACGGTGGTTCAATATCCAGAAGACATTCGTCGAACAAGGCGTCGTTTATAATTAGCTTTTATGGCTCTAATTATGCCTTGATATAAAGGCTGAATGACTGATGTCGCGTTTGGAGGCAGGAACAACAGCCTCATGGACTCTAAATGAACGTGACGTTATGTGAACTAACATTGTCCAATATTAACACTATGCACGCAGAACCCGTATCAAATACGGGAGCACGCAGCATAACTCACACGTGGGACCCGTATCTTTTATGTATTCATAAAATTGGCTCTAGTATTCCACCCAAAACTCGCATTAGAAAGCTGGATGCTGGTTGGGCGTAGTATTGTGGTGGTCTATGAACAGCCATGCATTTGAATGAAGTCATGTGACCCTTTCAAACCAATAGAATTTCACAAAACAAAAGCAGTTGTCGACTTCGTCTGACGAGTTGGCCCGAGTTCGTCATCCCGGCAAAACACTACTGAACACTTCCGAACCGAACAAAAATATACCAAACCATCTCTTAAACTAAAATGTAAAAGAACTCAGTTCACAAAGATTCATCAAAGCACAAGTTTCTTAACAAATGTAGGTATTTTGAATTTTCACTTGGACTTATAAGTCCATCGATGTTGAAACTCTGTTTAAACATAAAAAAATCTCCACTACTTTCACATATTCCCTTATAACTTCTGAACCGTTACAGCTAGGAACTTGTGGTCTGGACCAAGAACAAGCTGGCGAAAAAACCTTTAAAATGGTGTATTCAACCATCAAAATCCGTCGATTAGGAGCGAAAATATGTTCGGTTTGGTATTTTGCGTTTGAAAGACCGAACATCGAACCGAACACCCTCTGTTCGGCCATGTTCGGTTCGGTTCGATACAGCCTTAGTAATTTTGTTTACTTTACCAGTTGCGACATACAACAGCATCCTGGGTGGTGTGGATCTACAGGATCAGTTGGCACAAAATAAATAAATAAAAAATGCATTCAGTCACCGCTCAATGAAATGGTGGAAAAAAGTATTTTTTTAAAGTGTTAACAATAATAATAACACTTTAGGTTTTTGACGAAAAAACTAGGCATCCAAGGTCATCAGCCATTCATGGAAGAGTTGTCCCGTTATCTAAGCCTTTGCGTTTTAACGATAGGTTACGGGAAGATAGCGAACGTTTTTAAAACAACGAGGTTTTGCTGACTTGTCAATGATGAGCAACTTTTCTTTTTCCGACCCATCCATATTGCAGAAAAATAAAACTGACATTCTCTCTTTACTTTTTTTCCTCCATGGCATCTTTTATTTTTCTTTAGTTTAAGGTTAGGTCGGGAGTCATCCTGTAAAACAGTCCAGATTCGTCACAATTAAAAACGTCTTTTGTGGCATAAGACTTGACGATGGGCAAATTAATTTCAAGCCATTCACACACTGTCTCCGGGTTGACGGACGCAGATTAGCTGGAGGCAACACGGCGCGCAATTCCATGCCGTTCTTTAAAACACTAACCCAGCCAGCACTTGAAATTTTCGTGGCCAATCTTGAACGCAATGTTGTCGGCCTTTTCTTAAATCATCGCACCACTTACGGGAACATTTTTTGCGCGCACATCCGCGAACTACTTCAAAACCCCTTTGTCAACATTGGCAACACCGGCAGTCCTCAATTTTTTCCTTTTAGCTGGGTGGCCGTTAGAAAATTCTGTGAGAATCTTATCCCGGGTTTTCAAAATGGTACTCAGCGTGCTTGGCAGAATTTTGAAATTCGGAAGCCACTTCTCCTTTCTTCCTTCCCGTATCGACAGCTTTCAGCATGCTTCTTTTTTTTCGAAAGTAAGGGAACTAAGCGTTGGGAGCCATGGCAGAAACAACAGCAAAACAAAGGTCACTGACCTTTCTCCTCCTAGCGCTTTACCAAGCGTGCGGCATTCCTGTTGGCCTTGGGAGTCACATGTAGGGGTGTGCGGTTTTAATATTTTGGGTTCGATTCGATTTAGATCGATTTTGGGGAAGAACGTCTCGGTTTCGATTATTATTCGATTTCGAAATTCAATTTTTTTCTTTTTCGATTTTAAACTATTTTGTTTTTCAATTTTTATCATTAAGGGCTGGCCTTTGAAAAAAATATTAATTTTAAGTAATTACATTCCTGTAAATTAATGTTACTCCAATACATTGAACTTTGAATTATTTCTTCGTTTAATACGCAAAACTACATTTTAGTTTTAACACAAAGTTAGAAAGCAAGCTTCCACCTTCCCCCACTCCCCCTTTTGACTAGCACCATCCTTAGATTTTATTTAGTCAAATTAACTTCATATATTGTGCAAGTTTGGCAAATTATTGCCCCTTAGTTGATCGCTAAACTTACACTGACATGTTGTAAGGCAATGACTACACTATGTTAGCAATGATTAACATGGTACCATGCACAGTTGCCATATAAAAAGAAGTCATTACAAATTTTTGACTAAAGTTAATGCCTTACTTGATTCAAATTTTTTTGTTAAACTTTATTCAGTGTATTTACTGAAAAATTTTTTAAAAAAATCGAAAATAATACATCTCGTTACTCGATGAGGACCTTGTTACTCGGTGTGAATCTCGTTAATCGGTGGGAATCTCGTTAATCGAATTTTTCGATTTTGATTCTGACGGATTCGATTCGATTTCGACAGCATAATAAAATCGAAATCGAATCGAAAGTTTCGATTTTCGCACAGTCCTAGTCACATGACTGGATCGTGCTAGTCTGTGGGCAGCCAGCTGCACCATAATGCACGCATCAATAACGAAATGTAAACAAACTTGCTATTTCCCCCGATTTTTTCATTTCAAACTTTATTTTCAAATACAATTACGTGCAGACTTCGGAAATTTCGTTATACGGAGATAGAAATTACTTCGTAAAAAGCTAAATTTTGTTACAACTGTTACATAACCAATACAAATTTGGCCGGACTTCAGCTTTTTTTCGTTACAGTCGAAATTTCGCTATACCCGAGTTCGTTAAAAGTGAAATTGACAGTATTGGTAAGCCCAAAACTGCAAACTAAAAAATCCTAGCAGTCCTTTACTTGCGCCACTATGGTACATTCCAACACTTACAGGATGAAGGCTTTATGGGACTAGGTATGTAATAATTTTGCAATTTTCACTAACGTCACACTAATAGTTAATAATTATAAAACATTTCCCATCTTTAAAGAGTGACATATATACATATACCAACTTACTGTCAGT
>JAHWFP010255881.1:0-13520 GCA_023313725.1 Lithobius niger
CTTACGTACTTCTAGGCGGCAACTGGCAACTGCAGCTGATGTGACTGTGTTCATTTAATTAGCTCATGTGCGAGGAATGTGCCATTGTGTCACAACACCTACACGGACTTTACTATGTATTATTATTGCAATGATAGTTATGCTACGTACTGCGGCCTGCATGTTAACATTGAAATTTATACGTGGTAATCACTTTTTAAACTTTTAATACTCAGAGAGTTCTTTAGGTATGGCATTTTGGCAGTAGCAACTGCCCAGCAAGAAATAAAGCAAACTAGCAACTTTAACTACGGTTTGTCATAATTATTGTTCGAATCTTACATGTTATTAAAATCTGATAATAATCAAAATAATCTTGATTATAATCAAACTAAACCAATTAATTTGATTATTTTAAAATAATCATAATTATTTCCAACCCTGAAATTAAATGCACATTTGTCATACCATGGCATTGAAGCAAGGTAAAGGTTATTCATTAATTGGTTGCAAATGCCAGTACGGAAACTGTGGACCCTTTTATGACTGTGTGGCTGGTTCTATTGAGTAGCTTGCCCAAACGATGGCATTTTGAAAGCCGACAGGCTCATTTTACTCTGGCTAAAGAAATCGTGAAAAAGGGGACTAACGCTATGCCAGAAAAGAAACAACCAAAAACAATTGGTCTAGTGAATGTTCGGTAGTGTTATATGCTTACATAAACATCCCACTACCTTCATCGGGCAAAAAGTGTACGAGCACCCAGAAAAATAACAACTACATGCTAGAGTTTGTTTGAATTTTGGCGCTGTTGGACGTTTGGATGGTGCTGCCATCTTGTGTTGCAAACTTGTGCTGCTCGTTTGTTGTTGAAGTAGGAGTCAGCAGTTTGTGCCATTCCAAAAAATCCGTCCTATTCCACATCTGGGATCGCCGAATGGTCGACCTCTTCGCCACGGGGTGCAATGCCAGACTCCCCCTACTTGTTAGTCCTTTCCTGGATCCACACGCCTGGGCAGTGGATGTATTAACACTGAATTGGGATCACCTCTATGCATACGCATTCCCTCCTCCTCGCCTCCTATCTCTCGTGCTTCGCAAAATCGCCAGTTCACAAGGACGATTTCTGTTAATTGCACGGAATTGGCCGGTAGCAGCCTGGTTTCCACTGCTACTCAGCCTCCTCATCGACTCTCCTCGACGCCTACCGAACCGTCCGGACCTCCTGTCCCAACACAGAGGATCGATCCTCCACCCGAACCACCAAGCACTTTGACTTCACGGGTGGATACTATCATCCAGCTCCTCCGAGCGTCTGGCATTCTTGAGGATGAGGCCACTCGCATTGCATCACGAGCCGTCTGATCCTCTACCAACAAGATTTACGAGAGCCACTGGAAATGACGGCTTCATTGGTGTACCTCAGAACAAGTTGAGCCAATCCGTCCCCTTATGCACGACCTCCTTCGCTTCCTCACTTCTTTATTCAAAAGTGGACTAAGGGGCTCCACCATCCTAATTTACCGCTCCGCCCTTAATGCTGTCTTTAAAGCAGCTGGCAACACGAACCTCCTTACCGATTATAGAATTTCATCCTTAATTCATTCCTTCCATTTGGATCGTCCTCGCATTTCAAGACAATTTCCGGACTGGGACCTATCCATCGTACTCATGGCCCTCATGGCCCCACCCTATAAACCTATGCCCTCAGCTAAACTCAGCCACCTTACGAGGAAAACAGTGTTCCTCGTAGCCCTTGCAGCCTGCCTCCGTTGCAGTGAATTACAAGCCCTTTCAGCCACAGAAAGAGACTGCTTCTTTCTACCTGATTACGCTGGTGTAACCTTAACCCCGCGAACATCGTTCCGTGCTAAGGCTCAACAACCTGATGAAAAAGCCCATCCCTTCATCATTCCGTCCTTATCCTCTATCCTAGGGGACGAAGAGGAACGATCCCTTTGACCTGTTCGAGCAGTCCGGTTGTACCTTCAAGCATCCAAGCCTATCCGCAGGGGACGCTCCCATCTGTTTCTCCCTTTCACTAATAAAGTCGGCACCACTTCCATCCGCATGATTGCCACTTGGCTGAAAAGTGTCATTGTCCAAGCTTACGAAGCACTTGACATAAACTGTGTCTCTGAAGGCATCAAAATAACAGCCCACGAACTTCGTGCAATCTCCACGTCCTGGGCTCACTACAGCAACATCCCCATCACCGAAATAATGGAAGCTGTGTCCTAGACACATCCCACAGTCTTCACGTCCCATTATCTTCGAGATATGTCCCATCAGGCTGAGAGACTTTACCGTATCAGGCCATTTGTTGCTGCCGCCGTATACTTTAACCCCGTTTACACACTGAATTTTCTGTGAAGCGAACCGGTCGCTACCTGAGGGAACTTGAGTCAAATGGCGCCCGCCACCTTGACAAAGTCTATGAGATTGCTATAAAAAAGGTAACAGATATTTTCAAGGGAACTAGAAACTCCAAAATACCAGTGTTTCCTGGTTGATTTTGGTTTCTATTACCTGTTGAAAATATACATACCTTGGTCCCGCCTAGGGCTGGGATCGGTTACACGGTTAACCGGAAACCGTTCCACGTTCGGTTACACGGATTATAAAACCCATATCCGAAAAACGTTTGCTGCGTGCATCATTCAAAACCTGCGGTGAACGAGCCAAAAATAGCCAAGTGTCATCATTTAGGCCTACTAATCCAAACACTCAAAATCAGTGAAAGTAAAAAAACCGGGGTGGGTAGGGGGCAGCTTATTTACAAATAATCCGCATGGGCTTGTTGCCCCATCGAAGCTGGCTTACTTTCTTCGAAACAAACTGCTGATCGCCAGCGCATACACGAGGCAGTTAAAGAGAAGCTGGCCAGCATCTGCCCTCCCCGCGTCATGGAGAAGTGGACTCGTCTATACCTAGCGCGAACGGCAGGGAAGCGACGTCATAACACGTAAACGAAATGCGTTGCTACCCGAAAACGCAAACATGCTAATTTTTCTGGCTCATAATTTGAAATGAATGGAACATTAACGAAAACGTTAAAATTTTGTTGTTTTGTTTTTGGCTTACGTTGTCGTTAATAGGCCTAAGCCACATTGTAGAAATTTTAAAGCTACATAAAAGTCAAAATTCTTAATAAAGTAAGTACTTAATTTTATCAACGTCAACTTTCTTCTAGTTTAAATCTCAAAATGCAACATTTAGTCAATAATTGTGCTTGTCTTACCAAGGCCTAAATCATATTTTTTTTCAGCTTTGTTTTTTTAATAATGTATTACACAGGTGTGACATTTTTTTGGCTGTATTTTTAGCTGAAAACGGAAAAACGGTTTTCGTGTAACCGACCGGAAAAAAAACCGGTTAAACGGATAACTAAAAAACCGGAAAGTACCAGCCCTAGTCCCGCCCTCCTCCCCCTCTTGTCGTCATTTTGGGCACAATAGAGGTCCAAAAAGGTGAGCTTACCGCTCCGCTTAGGCTTTTATATGATGGAGGCTGCGCAGTAGGTAGCGAACCGGAGGGACATATTCGATTTAATTTCTCTAGATTGAACAGCATTTTGAGAAGGAGAATGCCATAAAAAAGGTAATATATATTTTCAACAGGCAATAGAAACCAAAATCTACCTGATAACACTGGTATTTTGGAGTTTTTAGGTTTGTTTATGTTGCAAATATTACCAACTTGTTTTCCGGTTCTCTAAAGGACATCATCAAATTCAGCGACTTTCAAACTTGTGTTCACTAAAAACTCCTAATGATATCCACCCTGTTTGTCGTAAGTGTTGAACTTGCAATTTTACAACTTCCAAATGTGGCATTTGCGGCTTCGCTATGCTGAATGTGTTCCAAAAATACTGCTTACCTGGCACAAATCTGATCAGTTAACGTGAACAAAGATGACGTTGACTAAACCTTCTCCTAGTCCATTTCCCAAACAATTTATTTAGCGTTAAAAATTCAAAATCTTCATTAGACTAACGTTTGGAAGCGATCAACGCCGTTGTTCCTCGTTGACTTTTTTCTTGCCACTAACGCGGGTGATGTCACCGAACCTAGTGACGTCACTATCTACATCGCTATTGATGATGATGATGGGGTCGGTTCAACTCCTTCTTCCATTCAGCTTCAACCCAATAATGTTAGTATGATTGTTACCGAACTTTGAAAAGGATCGGACGCATGTATCAATGCACAGTTTAATGTTTTTGAGGCGGCCGTTTAGCTAAAAACTTTTCATCCCACATCGATTCTCTCTTCGACGCAATTGAAGATCGTCTATTCAGGATGGCAGTACTTCTCCCTCAACCTGATAATACCCTACGTTTCGAAGACTTCTCCGACGATGTGATGGTGCCTCCATCTAGTAGTGGGAAAAGCAAACTTTCATACAGTGAGAGCCCTATCGACGTTTCTTCCAAGCCTGATAAACAGATTGTCAAAGCCAACCTCCCCGCTTCGCAGAACCCAGTGGTTGCTCAAGTGGAACTTAGAAGGTACAAAGCGATATGGTAAAAACAGCCGTTATACTCACATTATATGGAATGTAAGCGCAGCACTCCTAGTGAGTGATTAGCTAAACTAATCAGACTAAGATTTAAATAATAAATTATTAGTTTAAATTTAATTCAGGCATTAAATAACAAAAATAAGTGATTTTTAGTACGTACTGAAGGTAACTATTTTAGGACAGTAAAAACTACCGTAATTTTAAGCAGTGTTAAAATTTTCATTTATTTTACTTTTTACAGAAAGGCGTAATGTGCGAGGTGATGACAGATTATACGTTGGAAAGAATCACACTGGCTACAGTTTCATTTTGGAACTGTATGAAGGCCGTAGAGATATGAATATGGTAAATAAGTTTAGTACAAAAAAGTATCATTTTTCTTCGCAGGTTCCTCCACACTGTTGCTAGATTAGGAACCCTTCCTTTACCTACAATGCGTTTTTACTACCCCACCTGCTTATTAACGCAGTCATTTATGCAATACTATGTCACTTCCGTCCCTACCCCACTTCCCCCTCACCTGCTCACGTCCTCCCACTCTTTTTCTTGCCGCTGGCATGAGCAGTCACGAGTTGAAATTATTGAATTATTGAAATTATTATTGAGTTGAAAATCTTGAGTTGAAATTATTGAATTTGTTGAAAATTCGTTCTGTACGGTCGTTTACGCAATTGGGCTGGCGTGTGCCATCTTTCCAAGCGAGCAGCGTTGGCACGAGGCTACGCGGTTGGAGGGTAAGTATTTATATCACTGGTTAGAGAATATTAAGATGGCGACAACAAATTTGTATGAACGAAAAATGTGGTGGCCTGTTCGTCAGCCAGCCAAGATTGATCGAAGCATTTTGCTGCCACCTACGTCCCTTTACAACGTCTTTAGCCTGAGTAAGACATAGGGATCCTGAGGAAATTCCTAATGTTTGACTGTCTGCCATTTTGGATGGGCTCATCGTAACGAAGCTATCATTGCGGCACTTTACTCGCCTAATGAAGACCTTTCTTATAAGGTATTCCATTGAAAATTTCCGAGTTGGGGCCCCTGGGACCTCTCATGGGGGGAAGGCGTAATGCCGGTTGTACGAAAAAGTAGATCCTTTAACCAAACTTACATTGCCAAAGTTTCACTATTTTCTTTCAACCCCTTAAAAAGTTATGAGGGTGTTCTGGGACTTTTGGGATACCCTGTATATATAAAAAGTCTCCCGTTTTGCTGCTACAATACGGCAAATGAGTGATCATGTAAGAAACTACCAGATAAGGCCGGGGAAAAAAATAAGTTTGGTTCTCGGGCATTTCGAAAGTTGAAAAAGGACCAGGCCACCCAGCTTTTTATTTTATTATTTATTTTCAAAATGCTATGAAAATGCTCAACATTTTTCTTTAACTTTTAAGCAGTATGAACGTATATATACGTCCAAAAAAAATCATCCCAAACACAGTAACAACGTATATATACGTCGAAGCTTTGAAGGTAAACTATGGGCTGAAAAACGCAATTTTCCGTCAAAATATCGAAATGCGAAACGCTGAAATTCCTGACATGTTGTGCATCGATTTCTGTAAAAAAAAAACCGTTGTTACCAATATCTACAATTTTATTAAAAGCACTTTAGTTGAGTGTAGACTCACTAAAAACTGCAAAAATGTGTTTCTCATTCTTTTTTCCTAAGTCAAAAAGCAGAAAATTGGTCATTTTTGATCAGCGGTAGCGGTCGAAGCATTTGACTGGGCGCTGCCATCTTGTGTTAGTTGAAAAGCTGGAATTCCCTTCAATCTAGGCCTCTCAACTTATTTTCTCGATGGCCGTTTGGCATTGGCCAATCAGGCGAATTGTAGTAGGCCGTTTCTGGCCATTTCAAGCTAATTTTCCAAAGCATTTTAAAATCGCGTTCCGTTATTGGTTGGTTGGTACCACGTGACCGATTTGCGTGATCTCATTGGCTGATGCGCGATTTCAACATGGATGCCGCCGATCGCTTCGGATTTCACGTGAGCGCTTGAGAGCACTTGTGTTTTAGTTCGTCATTACAAATTACAAGAAAGATGATGTTTCACAGCATTAAAAAATTAAATCAGCAGCCACGATGGAAAACTAAAATGGAAATGGAGCGTATAAACCTTCACACTATTGCTTATCAGGTGGGAACAAGTTCGAACAACGATTTTTAGCCTAACGCCGTACTTTCGGACGCGTTTTGTCAACACGGAGATTTTCGATTTCATTTGGCTACTGCCCGTAATTAAAAAAACAAAAAAACAACGGTTCTCCGACACTATTAAAGCCATTTATCAGATTTTTTTCTGTGCATTTTAATGAATATCTGTTGCGTGCGTGTAATAAGTTTGCAATAATTGTGTCCAATAGTTTTCGCAAGAATAAATATTTCGTTAGTGCCTCACTCCACGGGTAACGACGTAAGACAGATGAAATAAAAAGCCTTTGACCCGCATGATTTTTGGGGACCCGCCCGCGCCCGAGAACCGAACAATTTTTTTTTCCCAGCCTAAGGAATTCTCATCTTACGCCATGATTTTTGTTACCAAAAAAAAAACCTGAAAGTTTCATTGCTTTACAGCTTCCTGTCCTCTTCGTTATGTTTCATCGGGCTTTTACACTTTTTAAATCTGCGAACACCTTAATTTGCAGAAAATTCGACATTAAATTGGGGTATCATACTGCACTAATGGTACTTAAGGTTGATTAATTTAAATTTATTGTAATTTATTTTACAAACGAAAATGTCACCAAAATTGCATGCAGTTAGCTTTTGTTTAACTTTGCTGCTTAATTTTTGTAACATGCTGGATTTACTGCATATCCAGTTTTTTTTTTTAGAACAATCAACTTAAAAAAAAATACCCCCTCCTTCCACACACGCCAGTCGTATACGCAATTCAGCTATATTTAAGGCTAAATAAACACAAACGTAATTCCCAGTTTCTCTCTCCGCCGTCCAAATGTTATTTTTCATGGTCATAAACTGAAATTTGACTGACGAAAACAAGCCCAACATGAAGTTGAAATTTCCGCTCTTCTAACACCTCTCGCAAATTTTTACCAGATGAAGGTATGTACAGAAAGTGTACGCAGATATATAAATGAATTAACACGCCGTACGTTTTAATGTTATAGATAGATACGAAATGCTACATATTCTCATCGGCTGTCACTACTACTGAGCACCGATTTATTCATTCTAGAGTTGCGCTTTTCAGATCGTGTATTTTTTAACACCATAACATTTTTATCCATACGACATACCTTTCCTAGATGTAGTTCATAACAGTTGGCACTGATTATTCCCCCTCTCTCCCGTCTACCACACTTACAACGCAGTTACACCTCCGACCCAACTCCCCTCCCCCTACATTATAATTTGGTATTGCGGTGCATGTGTACGCTGATCATTGTCGAAAACTAAATTTCTTAAAATGAGGCTAGAAATTATTAAATTGTTCTGTAATGCAAATTAATATTATGATAAATTTTAGTTTTGATTAATATAAATAGTCAAAACGATGACGTCACAAAACCGAATGATCCCAATGTTTTCTGTGCGTTTTTCTGAGGAGCGTCTAACCGAACCTCGACCCATATTTCTCCAAAGTTTTTCAACACTGACACAGCCATTTTTTGCTTTAATTTGCGAATAGCACACTTACAACGCTGACGTCATAACACACCGTGCACTATGGACGACGGTTTCGCGTTGAAAGACCTCGTTAGAGGTTAGCATAGTTCAAATCGTGAAACTTTATTCTGTCCAGCATAACACCTTTTGAGCTTCTACACTGCAACTCACCCATCCCTCCATTTTAAGTTCCTCGGATCATAATGTGAACAAATGTGTTTTTGAGGAGATGTTGCTCAACCGATTTAATTTTAGCCCTTTTTTGGGTACAACCACATTAATTCGACGTGTGACACGTCGAACTAAAAGGGGAAATAAATAAAGGGTGAAGATGAGTACAAAAGAAGGGTACATTATTCAAAAGCAGATATGGGAACCAAGGTTTTCTAGCTAGTTTTTTAATTTTTGCTGAAACATTAATGGATTTAAGATTTGAAGTAAGTAGGCGGCAGCTATTTTGGCTGGAACGTCACTATTATGTATGCCAAAAACTTTGTGGTTCTTTGACCATTTTGGATTGGAACTGAGTTCTTTTGTTTTGGTGTGGTTTGTTTTACGTAATTTCTATTTCCTTGTCCTTTATGCAGTTGTTGAATGATACTGATGTTAACGATAACGAGTAAAATGCAACTGAATCCTTTGGTTATGGGAGTTCAATTGGTCTTTATAGGAAGTAAACTTAGCTCCCAAATTCTTTGGTGGTATTGGTGGAAGAGTTCTTCTTTCTGATCAAGTGGTGGAACCGAACCAGTAAGTCATTTGCAATTGGTAAAATTGGTAACACTGTGAATTATCCTTTCTAATTGCCGGTTGGAAAATATCCACTACCTGTAAATTTAATTGAATTCAGTTCCTGAGTGCTCGCTACCCTGGAGGAATCAAAACTCTCTAGATAGGCCCAGCTCAGACACCTGCGCATGCGCGGGTTTGCCCTCCATAAATAGTGCTACGGCGTCAGCCAGCCATCTCTTTTCCTCCACGCAACCGTCACGGTCGCTTCGCTGTTACCCGCCATCTTGGTTGTCGTTCACCGATCTTTGAAGCTCATCACATCGTTCGTCGTTCCCGTTCGCCGGTCTTTGATGCTCATCGAACCGCCTGCCGCTCCCATCGCCGTTCAGCGGTCCTTGCAGCTCATCGCACCGTGCATCTTCCCGCTTGCCGTCTGCCGGCCTTACAAAGCTTGTCGTCGTCGTCATTCCCGTTCGCCGCTCGTGACCACCACATCGTTCGTCGGTCTTTGAAGCTCAGCACAAGCTAGTGGCCGCTGTGTGAACATCGCTGCCCTGGCCGTTCGTCGTACGTCGTTTGTCGTTCCCGTTCGCCGCTACATGGAGAAGGCATTTTGGCCTCCCTGACCCATCAAGGCTCGTCACGTTTTGGACGAAGGTTTTCATCGTTATCCGCCCCACTCCTTAGACAGGTGATGCATTCACCGTTCGCCATTCACCTGCTATACAAAGAAGACTCCCGTTCGTTCTCGTTCGTCGTTCATCATTCGACGTTTACCTGCTACATAAGGAGACTACCGCTCGTGCGTCGTTCTTCGTTCCCGTTCTTCGTTCCCGTTCGCAAGACATGCCTCTACATGAAGAGGTCTTCCGTTCGTCGTTCCCGTACGCAAGACCCACCACTACATGAAGAGGTCTTCCGTTCGTCGTTCCCGTTCGTCGTTCCCGTTCGCCAAACCAGCCACTACAAGAAGAGGTCTCCCGTTTGTCGTACCCGTTCGCAAGAACCGCCGCTACATGAAGAATTCATCGGTTCGTTTTGTGGTCTTCTATCGACAAAGGATTCTCCTCCTTAAGAAGATGTTGTCCGCCCGTTCGTGGCATCGTTCGTGATCGTTCACTACACCGTTCGCCCCGCAATCAACGCCATCCATGCTGCTGTCTCTGCTGCTGCTTTCACGACCATTACTCGCAGCCGTCGTTCGCTTGCTCTATCGCCGCCATCCTGTTTCATCAGCCGGCAGGAAATCTCCGTTCGCCGTCCATTGGCTTGACGTTTGCCGCCGCCCGTTCATGCCGTCGCTGCGTCAACATTGTCACCGGGAGACCGTTGCCCGTTCGCCCGCTACACCAAGAGGACTCCCGTTGTTCTCGCTCGTTGCTCGTTCGCCACTCACCCCTACAAGGTTAAGATGCGTTCGTTATTTCTTTTGCCGGTTGTCCCCTCAGGAAAGAAAACCTCCACAAAAAGATGACTTCCTCAAGTCAAAGACTTCCATTCTTCGTTTGTTCGTTTGCTCGTTCACCTGATTGTCAACCACTCACCACTTACACATCGGGGCCACCGTTGGCTGCACCTTTCGACTCGTAATGGATGCCGCCCATGCTGTCCTCTCCCCGAAGACTTCTCCCTTCTCGGCCCTACAGCCCATCACGCTCGTCACGTGCTTCGACGTCCTGACTGAACGAAGATTCTCTTCATTCCAGACGGCCCATTCACAACAGTCAAGCAAGTGATGCGTTCACCGGTTCTGTTGCTGTTCCTCTTCATCGATTCACCACTCGCATGCTTAACTGAAGAATCTCTACTCGGGTCCGACTGTCTTTCAAGCCGTACGCCGCTCACAGCCCGTTTGTCGCTCGCAGCCCACTCGTCGACATGCACCCACTCGCCGTTACAAGCCAACCTGAAGATTTTCTGCTGAGACGCCTCTTCCGTTGCTGGCCCGGCCACCGTTCATGGTATGCCGTCACGACCATCCGCTCCTGTTGTCTGCCAATCTCTTCTCGTTCGTTGTTCGCCATTCCCGTTCGTCGTTCATCGATCTTTGAAACTCATGGCTCCGTTCGGCACTCCCGCTCGTCGTTCTTGATCCGTGAAGGACTCATCACGCCTTTCGTCACTCTCGTCCATCGTTGGCCGATCTTTGAAGCTCATCGCATCGTTCGTCGTTCCCGTTCGTCGTTCACGTTCGTTGAAGCTCACGGCATCACTCATTGTTAGCCAGTCCAGCCACTCGTCACCACACGCCGGCTTTTGTTTGCCGATTTTCATCTTCAACAAACCTCTTTCCCCATGACTAGCCGACCTCACGTTCTTCTTTTCTCCTTGCGCTCTGTGGCACCGTGCTCACCATTCAAGCCCTTTTACGTCCATGCTCCCGTTCATAGTTCGCTCTTGCATCCTTGGCTTGTCCTCTTCAGCATCCGTCAGCTATTCACCACTCAGGCCCACCCCCATCTTTGTTCGTGGTTCCGTTCATCGTTCGCTAGCCTGCTGCCGCTCAAGCTCACTGCGTTCGTGCACCTTTTCACCATTTACAAGCCGTTCGTCGTCTATTAACTTGGCCGGCCTTCAAGTCCATTACCACCCGCACGCCCGTTCGTCGTTCGCCTACTGCTCATGGTGCACTGGTCCGGTTGTCATCTACAAGCCCTTTGTGTCCGCACCACTCGTCATTCACGACGTTCTTCGTTCATCGATGTTCAGCCCGCTGGTTGCTGAACAAGCCCACTCATTGACTCGTAATCTCACTTCCGTCGGGAACCACCATGCTCTCCGCGCCACTAGTTCCAACTCGTTCAAGCATTGAAGCTGTCCACAGTAAACCATGCTGAATACACCGGCTCTCGTCCGTTGTCCGAAGTCAAATTGCTTTGGGCCCGATTCGGACTTTGATGTGCGTCCACCTGGGGTAACTGAGTACTGCTGACATCCACACCTCTCTCGCCGCTAACTCGGCCTCCTCGATCGATCAACCATCTTCACCGGGACAACAACCACCTGGCACTGTCTTCGAAGCTTATGGACTCCATACCAACAAATCGATGCAACGCCAACCCTGAACTCACACCTTGCATCTGCCTCGTTCCTTGGAACCACTGCGTGAGACTTCACATGATTGCCCCGTACTTCGTTCCATCTCACCTCCCTCACACCACCTCGACTTGGTTTCACAAAGGGAAGGTCTCCTTCAAATCGCCGACCCCTTTCTGATTGAATGTTCACACACATGTCTTGGAATGAAATCCCACAACATCGCGACGTCTCCATCCCATAAACACCCGTCGCAGACGTTCTCCCTAAACTGCGCTCTCGTTTACCAACATGTTCATTATTCGTCAACACGCACGCATTGTCACTATAGCTAACCGTCACCAATCGAATCATGATGATCTTTCACGGTGCCCTAGTTCATCACACCACGCCACTGTGACCGCTATGGTCTCACGACTCTTTCAATCTCATGGGAAAATCCGTCTCCATCACCAACCGCTTGCTGCATCATGATGTAGCTGAAATTTCTTCTCAACTCCCCCGTCACCTAAACCCAGCTTGATCATGGACGACTTATGCTAAACTCCTTAGCACTGCGTGGATTCCCGTTTCTTGCTTACCCTTCCACGACCAGGTCTCTCGAAGAAATTCCGGCCGGCTAATGTTGAATCACTCAGCCTTACGCCTCACATTCCACTGGTTGTGTCTCGTTCATTCCAAATCTTTGGGAATTCGACTTATCCAATATTATTTGACTCATCAAACTGTCAATCATGACGAAACACCTTGTCACCATGACTAACCACACGGCTCTTAACCAACACTAAATCTGCTTGGATGTCCTCACCAGCTTACAACCTGAATTTTCCGAATCACAACCAGTGGTTCATCATCAATTCGCATCACTCATTGCCGCCAACGGTCTCTTGCCCAAACGTCTGGCAGTGTCGCACTTCCACCGAGTCAAACCGGACCTCAACGACATTTTCCACTCTGCATTCTACTTCGCCTACATCTTATCCATCACTGCTTCACACTCATGACAGTGTGCTCGGCATTTCGCCCCTTCACATGCTGCCCTTCAAAGATTTCCCTTGGTCCACCCACATACTAACGTTCACTTCCCGGTCTTGCTGCTCCAATCTAAATGACTCTGGGGAACAACATCTCATAGACCTTTCGCCAACTCTGTAACATCACATGCATCATACAATCACCCAAGCCCTTCTCACGCTTCATCCGTCATCGGAAACTCACAATCCCTCTTCAACATGCTTAACTGCTCCCAAATCAAAGCACCCATCCACAACTGATGCACTTGTTCCTTGAACACCCTCTCTCTCTTCTGAACATCTGTATCAATTGATTCTGAATTCACATGGTCTGCCACTTCTTCACACCTCTCTAAGGTTCGAATTCTCCAGAAAACCACAACACCAATTTGCTAAATCTTCAAGAACCTAACTTGCACAACTCGCCTCATTGACATCCCATGACCTCTACTGCAATTCAGCCAAATCGCTAAACCATCAAACCGAAAACCAAACAAGTCGTGGAATCTGGAAAACTCACCTGAACTTCCTCACCAACTCGCTTTGGTTATTGAAAGTTCCCTCCCCACTCCGACTGCCTTGCGCAGAAAGTCGGCCATGACCAG
>JAHWFP010255928.1:0-11047 GCA_023313725.1 Lithobius niger
CAATATTGGCTAAATTTTGCCATCCGGTTTGACGTTGGGGGGGGGGGGGTTCTGGGATTGTACTGTCCCCTCCCCTGTGAAACCCACTAGGGTGGGGTGGCGATCTTGGTATCTGGAAAATAATTGAAGCCTTCCACGTACAACGAACCCAAGTCGAAGCAAATGGACCTGTCCGAAAGATTTAAAGTCGATGTGAAGTGAAAATGGACGATTACGTTTATTAGCTGGCATTCCAGTGTTTTCGCCCTTTTTCTGTTCTCGTGTTGGCGTGTTGTCATCCATGCCGGCTCCCTGTGCTATCGAAGACTAACTCGTACATCCCCAACTTTTGCGGAGTGTTCCCATCACTATTATAAAACCATTGAATCCCTTTCGTGATTATTGATCTAAGCCCCAAGCAGCATCTGAATATGCATACAAATGGTTTGAATTTAGCTGTCCCTAAATCAAGAGCAGAATCTTGTGTCCTGTCTACGTATTCTAAAAAGCCTAGAAGCAGCGTAATATGTTGTTGGGAGTAAGAGTTAATGTACTGGGACAAAATGATCACAGAGAAAAGGATAGCTGGGTGGGTTTGACTAGCTAGAAAGAGGAGTGACCCAATCAAGGATCTGTTAGGAAAATTTTATTAGTGATATGTTAGGGAAATATGTAGGGAAATTCTATTTTTCCCTTTCCACCAGATTGTAACAATGCGCCCACAGGAACAGGGCAGGACTAATAGCCTTGGAAGACTTGTTTATACCAAAGTTCTGGTCTGATTTGGCAACGAATCCTTGTTGGATCATCAAAATTGTACCATTTCTCTTTTCAAACTCTACAATCAAGAACACAGAAACTGGCCCTAATGTTACAAGATCAAACACAGCCTAGAGTTTACTTACAACTGTCTGCTACACTGATTTTGACCTGGCAAGGAGCAGGATGTCATCAACATAAACAAGTAATACTGCATCCCAATACCAAATGGACACACAATTATAACCAAGGAACCTTGAGAAGCCAAGTTGTGTTGATGTACTGTCCTGAATTTAACGCACAATTTTAGATTACAGGAATCTCACAAGATGCTTGCGAGCTTTCAACAGATAGTATTCGTCCGTCTTCGTCAGAAACTAAGAGAATTTGTACAGGTTGCAACTACATCGTTTTGGACATTGTGATTCGAAACCGGCGCTCGGCGTGGTCCGACGTGCAACCTCTACAAATTCTCTTAGTGCCTGACGAAGACGGACGAATACTGTCTGTTGAAAATTCGCAAGAATCTGGTGAGATTCCTGTAATCTGAAATTGTGCGTTACATTCAGGACTGAAACTTTTTCGATATGAGCTTTCAGAGTAAAAAGCGCTACGGTATTTTTAATGTACTGTTCAATTTTTCGTGCCATTTTCATCCATTTTGATGTAAATCATACAAAGCCTTCTTTAGGGACCAATCATTGTTAGCGTTTTGATGTGTACGATCCTTTTTGGTATTGATGAATATGTTGGGACATCTGAATCGCCATATAAAAATGCATGCTTAACATCTAAGTGCAAATGCAACCATCCCATTATAACAACACAAACGCCATAGTAAAATATTTTCCAGAGGAAAAAGATTTAATTTACACCCTCCTCCTCCTCCCCACAGTGACGGCTCGACTTGATACACAGTGGAAGATAGACCAGATGGCCTTAAGCAACGCAGCATAAACATCAGTGGTGCGACGCAATCGAGTGAAATTTCAAATCGTTGACTACAAATATGATGTATCAAAGACAAAATTTTTTTAGTGATTTTGTGCTGCTGAGGAAGGAGACAGGTTTGTCGTCGAAAATATAAGTGTTTCTGAGTTAAGTTGGCTGGTGGTGTTTGTGTAAATTAAATCTTTTTCCTCTGGAAAATTATTTTACTATGGCGTTCATACACCACTGTAATCACCGCTTACCGGTATTTTGCCAACACAAACCACAAACAGGACACGAATCAACATATATGCACAAACCGGTGAGAATATTTGGTCATAGTCTATTCCTGGCGTTTGCCGGAACCCTTGTGCAACCAACCTAGAATGATAATGCTTAACCATTTCAATTGGATCCTTTTTGAGTTTGTGAATCCACTTTGACCCAATAACTTTTGCTGACTTTGGTTTAGGTACCTACATGTACACGCTCTGTTTTCAAAAAACTTTATCTCATCTTCCATAAATGCCACTCACGTGATTCATGGACTCGTCAAAACTGCTGGATTTCCTTGCAATGAGATATATTAGTGATAAGTCTTAAAATCACTACAATCTGAAGTACTCAGAGTAGCATGAGAACGCGTTTGAACATTTGACTCATGATGCCTTTTGAAGTCTAAAACATGTTATTAGTAACACAATAATGTTAACATCATTTTTGCAGCAAAATTTGCACCCATCAGGACTAAAATAATATACATCTATTATACCTTTAGTAATACCAGTTTTACACATTACCAATGTGCGAGTTCCTTACGAAAAATCCTCATTCCTGGGAGGTTTGGTTTCCTCAGCACTACTACTACTGGCACCCGGGCTCACTGGGGCTGGAGGGGTAACCTACAAACATTGCTAGTGTTCTGTGGTGATGGTTTGGCCACCATGTCATCATCAGTTTCCACAACATCAGTACCTATATTAGAGTATTCCTTACGCTGTGGAATATTTGAGAAACTATCCCAAGATGACCACATGATGTTTTCATCAATCTTAACATTTTTAGATTCAACGACAGAATTGTCAACAGGATTTCAAATGCAATAGCCACGTGTGAGTGTTGCGTATACAACTAGTACCGATCCAAGACCTGACATAAAATCTGTCGCTGTTCCTTTTTGAGATATGCACACATGCTCTAGCACCTAATTTCTGCAAATGTCTAAGAGACAACCCTCTTTCGCACAACATGGAACTTGACACTTAATATGGCTGCAAAAAAATCGGCTTATTAGACAAGTTATTGACACAGCTAACTCACCCCATAAATACCGTGACAAATTTGTGTTAGTGAAAACTGAGCGAATATTGTCTACCTGGCACGATTCCATTTCTCTGCACTTATTATCATTTAGGGAGAATAGGCATTGGTCCGTTCAAAATTGTGAAGTATTGTTTGAATTTAGAAATGGAAAATTCCATCCCGTTATCTGAACGTACAGTGCTAATTTTCAAATTTAATTTAATTTAATTTTCCCTTTCTATTCTTAACTGAAATAGCTGAAACGTTTCAAATATTTCAGACTTCGCAGAGCGTACAGAGCAATGTCCATATGTATCTTGGATAATCATTGATTATCAAGCATATGTATTTTGAACCACCAAGGAATTTAGTTTTGGCAGGACTCCTGAAGTTCTTGTGAAGTCCTTTAAAGGTTGCTCTTATGGACTTGCAAGCTTGGATTTAAGGGGGTTGGGGGTGCCGATCTTCTTGGAAAAAAATAGGAGCTTTTTTGACATTAACCCACCCCTCATATTTTTCAGGTTTCAAGAATATCACCACCTCCCCCTTCCCCCTACCTTAACACATAATACATTTATTTTCTCGACCCTGCATATTCACAAACATTATGGCAGAATACTTGAACTGTATTCTGCAGCTGCAATTCTTTCCAGTGTGCCTGGCTGTAACAATGCTCTGAATAAAACTTCATTCCCGTGAGAATCAGCCAGTTTGTTTATTTTAAAACAACTTCAGCTTCACTGAGTATGCTTACCTACTTAAACTTCAGGTCTTTAAAAGACACCAAAAAGTGTGGATTGGGATGCATGAAATAGACGAAAGAGGGGATCCATTGCTTTTGTAAGCACTGTTGCAGTATTTAGGTACAGTTATCAACGAAAGACAACACACGACTGCAGGGTTGATTGAGTGTTTCATTAAAAAAGTAATGTATTAAATGCAGTGGCATTTCAATGCACTTCGACCAATTCTTTTAGTGAATTTAATTATTTCAGTGAATACTACCAACTACGCATCGCAAAATACGTTAAATTGTATGAGGAAGGCAAATTCTCGTTGGATAGGTCTATCGATAGATATTTTTTTGTGGAATATGCAGACATTTTTTCCAAAATTCCAGATATTTTATTCCCAATTGGGAGCACTGCCTCATCAATCATAGCGTAAAAAAAAATACCATAGCAGTAGGGAAGGGGGAGGTGGCACCATTGCGTGCTAGTCCCGACGGGGAGAAATACTATAGAATAAGTTGGGAACTGCTACGATACGCACATTACCCCTACTGTATTCATACAGTTGAGCAAGAGACGTTACAACAACTTTTTCATACACTATTTTGTTTACTGTTCGTTCTTTTGGGAGGAGGCATGGGCACCCCCTACACACACTCGAATCCTCCCTTGAAAACAGCCACTTCTGTGTCCACGTGGCTCTGCGCATGTACAGTTCTGAATTCTCCCACAGTTTCCCGCATTTTCTAGAGATATGTATGATAGGCCAATTGCAACTGGTCACCCAACCTGATCATCCGCCCTGTGGCAAAATTTCTCATCGCAGTTCGTAAAATGTTTCCCATGTGTCACGGCCTTAAGGGAGACAGGGGGAAGGAGGGACGAATTGGGCAGGGGATGCAGGGAGATGAGGGAGGCTCTACAATGTTGGTGCAACTGCCCTCCCACCCTATGTGGCCAGGTGGCCTGATGGCCAGAATGACCATCTCGTGTGCCAGAGGTCCTACGGTTGAGCCCGGCTTCAGCCACCCCTGGTATTTTCGGGAAGCTAAAGGGCATTGTGATGTCTCGTGCTCATGTTGATTGAAAAAAGCACGGTAACAGGTTGTGTGCCAAGGCCTTGCGACGTGGCATCCCAACGGAGCAGGTGGGTCGTTGCTTTTCGGCAGCCATTTCTGCAGCTTTTGAGATGAGAAATTGGTGGTTTTTATCCGTTTTAATTACTGTTTTTTGCTTTTAATGTAGGATGACTTGGTGGCTTTTGCCACGCTTTAATTTTATTGCTAACCTGATGACGAAAATTAAAAATTTTCGAAACGTTGTTTGTATTTTTATGTAGCACTGCATGGTTTGCCTTCACACGACATGTTGATTGTGGCACGTAAAAGAACCTAGAAATTTCCGATGGGATTTACCTAGCAAAATTATCCCTCTCTCCTTCTGGCGCCATGGCTATGGCTGGGAGCGTGTCGAAGGCTAAGCCCTCCAACCCCATCCCTTGGGGAAACTGCCCTTTTCTTCCCTATAAACAATCTCACGCTCTGCTCCCGTATGTCAACATGTAATGTCAACATGAGGCTCAAGTTGTTTTTCTTACTTTGTAACTCATACAGTTTACTGTTTGATAGAGGAGTAACTGAACGACTATTACATGAATAAGTACAAATATGCCTATTATGGTTTCCAAGCCCAATAGCATTCCATGTATGAACAGCCAGGGAAGCAGTATCCAGTGTATTTTCTGAAAAAGAAAAATAATTCTGGTGTAATAAATGAAAAGAATCAAACACAAAAGAAAAAAAAACAAATGCTTATTTAAATTGCAAAATTGATACGACATTAGTAATAAATGAAGAGCATAATGGGTACAAGGGTTGAACTAATAGAGGGGTTGAGGAGGCTGCAGCCTTCTCCAAGGCAAAGGACAGATTTTAAAATGGCTGAAATAGACGATAAAGACAACAAAATAAATAGTTTAAATTCACGAAAATTGAGAAAAGCCACCTAACGTCCCTCACAGTCTTGGTACACCCTTGAATGACAAAACATTGTGAAGAACTTTCAAGGATAACAAGTGATCACGAATAATGAAAAAAAAATTAAATTAAAAATACCAATAATTTACAGCTAATTTTGTTTCTTTAGGGAACAGTGATTATTTACGGCTGGCGGGGGAGGGAAGAGTGGAGCAATTTAAATGTGATCTTCAAATTTTCGATGTCTTTTCCATGCTAATCAACTCGTAGAAGTGGCATTGGGCACTGGTTTTTATAGCCGAACCATAATTTGTAACGCGGATAATTTGGTCATTTACTTTGATTCATATCAGGACCGCCTAAATCATGCTTCAGGTGTACTGGAAAGGTTAAAAAAAAAGCTGGCCTAATGACTGATCTGAAAAAAGTACACTTTTGTGAAAAGGAAGTATCGTATCTTGCCACTTGATCAGTACTCGTGAGTAGTCACCTGAACCGAAAAAGGTTAAGGTGATAAAAGATTATCCTGAGCTCCAGGGGTTAAAGAACCAGTTTCTAATGTTTCGATCTCCAAGAAAAGTTGAGAAACAAATTTCAGTTTTCAAAAAAAATTCAGTTTTTCGAAAGAGTTTCAAAAATGTCACTTTTCAGTTTTCAAAAATTATTTGAGAACGGAAATATTTTGATTTTAACCATTAGTGCAGAGCCAATCTAAGAGTGTAAATCTTAGGGATTGTGTTTTGTTTTTTTTTGTTCACTAGCTTTGCAAAACTAAATTACGGTAAACATCCGGGTCAACTAACGAAGGTGGGTGGGGGTAGAAATAGTGTTACTAGCTTACTTAACTTATGCAGAAATTTGTACTTTTTTTTTTTGGAGTGGTTTATAAAATTTCCGTAAAAACTATTCTGAGCCTAAATTTTTATTTTTTATTTTTAGAATAACAATTAGATTTGGGTTAAAAGTTTTCGTGGAGTAAAGTAAGGTAACTTTTTTCTCAAATAAATTTTTTTTAAGGGACAGAAAGCCAATGGGCTCGAGATTGGTTTAATAAATACGGATGCAAACCTATTTACGTTGTTTTTTGGACTTACATGTCAGACTGCCTCAGCGGGGAATCGAACACGGACCTTTGAAATCAAAGGCCAAGGTCCTACCTCTGAACCATACTTGAACCATATTGACACGGCCAAAAGGAAACGTCCATAGGCAGCATTTAACACACACACACATATACATGAAACACACACTTTTCCAATCGTCACTGGAGGGACGCTTGACGTGCCACACACCAGTGAAACCAAAAGAAACAGACAAGAAAGCGTGAAATAACAGTTTAAATTTGTTTTATGTGTATGGTTCATGTATATGTGTGCATGTTAAATGCTGCCTATGGATGTTTCCTTTTGGCCGTGTCAGTATGGTTCAGAGGTAGGACCTTGGCCTTTGATTTCAAAGGTCCCGGATTCGATTCCCCGCTTAGGTAGTCTGACATATAAGTCCAAAAGGCAACGTAAATAGGTTTGCATCCGTATTTATTAAATCAGTCGAAGCTTTCCCATGCTACTGGGATAGCTTTTTTTCCCTTGCTTCGCAAGCATGAAGTTTTAAACAGGGTGCGCTTGTGCCTTGTACCCTACTTGGCCCCCTTAAGGAACCTAAAGAATTGAAACAAAGTAAAAAAGAACAAAATAGATTCAAAACAAAAAGGCTCGCCTTCACAGTTAACGTATAAATCAGGAGCAGGAGTTAAAGTTAAAACAAACTGAAGAGCTAAGAATCAAACAGCTGGAAGCTGAAGCCATGGCTAATAAAATCGATCCCGATAAACCAAGTTTAGAGAGTAAGAGAACATCAGCATATCAGTTAACTAATTTAAACCTACTAAAACAGTGACATTTTTATCTTGATAATTGTGAGGAATCGGTCTAATTTGATGTTACTTTACTTCAGGGAATTATTGTTTAATTACAATAAACAGCTCAAGGGACCTTGCTTGACATTGCATTCGAAGAATGTAGTTTGTCTCGCTTTTCGCAATCCCCAAAGCTCATGCACTGGGAGGTGGCGAAAATGATTTTAAAGAGGTGCTTAAAAATCACCCACAAGCTCAGATTAGTTTTTTCAATGGAGAGTGTCTCAAAGGGTTATATGGCAGATGGTAGAATTGTCCATAGTCAAAAACTTTCGATAGTAAAGGGTTTCTAGCTACTTGATAAAATATCTTGTTTCTTTAATTTATTGGGAAAGCCAGAAACCTAAGCTAAGTTATACTCGGTGGCATCCGAAAAATATCTATAACGCACATTTTGTAGACTTCCACTGAGGGAATGCACATCCCCTACTGTTACCCCGTTTCTCTGTTGTTGTCTCTGCCAGAAAAAAGAGAAACGTCCATCCTGCTTTGCTTCATTAGTGAAGATGAAGTGAAGTTGAAGATTGCAATCGTTTCTGGTAATAAGTGCTTAACTCTGGTGAAGATGGTTGTTTACAGAATTTAACGTAAATGTTTGATGAAAACATATGAACTGTGTTAAATGTGGTTACATGTCGTAACAAAGATCGACAACTGCATGAACAATCGGCAAAAGTAGTATAGGGCACCAGGGAGTGTAATATATCGTTATGGTTAGTATTGGATCAGTAAGCCATTTGGTGCCACTTTTGAGTTTCGGGGGGGGCACATGCATCTACGAGAATCGGCCGAGTTTACACCACCTTTAAACCCCTTGACCGATTCCCGGTAACTGTCCGTTGCGAGTACCGGGTAGTTTTTTCTTTTATCCTTGCGGCTAGTAGGTAACGGAAGGAGGCAACTCTCCCCCGCTTTCCCTCCTCTCGAGATGGGCTGTGTTTGCATCCTGGCAGCGGTCGTTTCATCCGGCTAATAGCAGGAAAGAGGGAAAAGTTATTACTAGGCAAGCGATCAACTATAACGAGCGGAAGCTCATCAAAATTTAGGAGAGCTGGTTTAATATTGGCCAGAATAGAGTATGTTGAGAGTCCAAAATAAACGTAGAGACACGGAAAAATTCTTACATATGTGAAACAAGAAACCCCAGGGTTCTTGGTAGGTGGTTCTCGCATTGCTTATACTATACAACTTAGACAGCCCGATTTATTTGAATTGAACAAGTAATATTGGCCCTTACCCACATCACACCACCGACGTTATTAAATCCACTCATGCTTTTGGCGTTGCTCTGGTCGATTCTTGCTATTTAAAATGTTACAAATGCAGACGTAAAATATTCCTTGCAACTTTTTCTATGATTAACTCTATCAACAAATTGAATTCACAGGGAAGTGCAGCGATTGAGAGGATGCATTGGTTTAAAACTTACAATTTTATTATTTGAACGTATTGACCAAAGTATTAGAGGTGAAGGACAAAAGCACTAAACGAAAAGAAACAAATGTTGAATCAAGCAGACCAAAGTAACCGTTAAAATGTGTAGTAAACAACTATGTTCAATACAAATATAGAGAAAGAATGCAACTGGCCCTAGCTACATGGATTCACTACGTTTCTGAGGAAATGTTTAAAATAAGTGAAACAAGAAAACTCAATCCATGTAAAGTACAGTACTAACACAAATTACAAGGATATAGGGTTCTTGGACCGGGCTCCTGGACCGCTTGTGATGTGGCGGTCTATACGTGGTTGGTGTATGTAATTTTAAAGGTGTGTCTCCTTCAGATTTAAATTTCATGCAGAATATTTTTCAAGTATCAGTTTTTGTCTATGAACTGAAGCAAGTCTGTGAAAATGTTGTTAAGGTTGAGTTGATGAGACGTCCGCTTACGTCTTATGAACCAATGTATTTGAATCTTTACGAAAGACCATAAGAACTACACTCAAAATCGTTTTCTTGTTGAAAGTGTGGTCAGTTATGAAAACATTTGGGCCTGTTGACTCATCACGAACTTACCTGTGAAGCAACAGGTACATGTATTTTTTGGTCTAAGGTCTGTTTTGGAGATGGTATCAGGACAAGTGATCGACAGGACATATGATCGACAGGACAAGTGATCGACAGGACATGTGATCGACGTCCAAGTGGTCGACAGGACATGTGATCGACGGCCAAATGATCGAAGGCCCGTGATCGAACATTGTATCCATATATTAACACTATTATATTAACTATATACTATAAAACTATACTAATAATAAATAATATTCACATAAAAACAGGTGAATGTTGTCCTCAAATGGAATGAAAGCCAAAAGAAAACGAAATGGACCAGTAAGCTAGATTGGCATTTCCATTTCATAAAGTTCTAAGAAAAAAATATGTTTAATCAATTTCGACCAAAAAGTCATGGTATCACCCCAAAACTTTAAAAAAAATGTAAATATATCTTAATAACACCACCCTGGTCTGCTCATGCATAAAAATAAATCCAATCTCGGCCAGTAGCTCGGCCATGAAGACTTTTCACCGTTGCCATTTTTTCGCCTGTAATCTTGCTGGTCTGACAACACTCCAATTTATGCTGTTTTGTTCGAGTATATTTAAATTTGTAATTTAATTAAGTTACTTTTATTTGCGAATTGTCATTTTTTTTGCCAGGGGGAGTTTGGAAGAGTTAGGGACGAGTCGATCTTTTCTCAGTTATTCATTCGATGAAAAGACTGACTCTAATACAAAGTCCCCATCCGCCAATTATCCTCCCCCCCCCCCCCCTCCCGGATAAGTAAAATTTACTTAAAGGCCGTTGCCACCAAATTAGCATGGCAGCATCCATCTAGGCCCATCGAGTTCTTTCTCGCAGATTAACGATACTGTTGTCACTAGATGGCATCACGAAAAAAATACAAAGAAATCTCCTGACGTCATCTAGTGACACTAATATCGTTAAGCTTTACAGCTTGTTTCCAGGTGCACGAGGATGTACCAGATTTTTACTCGATAATTAAGGAGTCACGTAGCTTGTTTGTTGCGTTTAAAAGTTTTGGTTTGTGCATTCCTTTGCTTCCTGCGAGCGAGAAACTCGATAGGCCTAGATGCTGCAATGCTAATTTGGTGGCAACCGACCTTTCAGTAAAATTTAATTAAAATAAAAATTACATTTTTAAAAGTACGTTTTTTTTTTTTCAAATATACACAATGTTCGATCACAGGCCGTCGATCATTTGGCCGTCGATCACATGTCCTGTTGATCACTTGGACGTCAATCACCTATCCTGTCGATCACTACCTGTCGATCATATGTCATAAGATTAATTATTGTGCTGTAATTAGACATAACAGTTATATTTCTTTGGTTGTGTGTAAATGGTAAAATATTCCAAGTGTTACTCGTATCATGATGGTTTAATAATTTTCAACCAAGCTTTTCTCATATTATTCTACAATTATTCTC
>JAHWFP010255933.1:0-12269 GCA_023313725.1 Lithobius niger
ATACAAAATACCAATGCTGATCGCAAATGAAATTACAGGTAGGATGACGAAATGCGAGGGGGGGGTAGTATTGCTATGGCAAATAGAAGGAAAACATTGTAAACGTCACAAACATTGTAAAACTAAACATCGTAAATCGAAATTACTTCGGAAATCGAAAATCGAAGCCATAAACCGAAACCCAAATCCAAACCACCACGCCAGGGGTTCCAGCAAGAGAACTCATAATAAGCACTCTTAAAGGCTCGTCTTCGTACTTTCGTTCGTTTTACGTCTAAATAATGATGTAGAGCTTGCGTATATCGATTGGTTATTGGAAAGCACGTCACGCATAGCTTCATCTAGATTCATTAAGGGTTTGCTATAGTGAGATTTACTTAGCAGTTCACGTTGATGATTAGAACGAAATTTACCTTTTTGATTAGGTGGAAGTGATTGATGATGTACTCAGCGATGTTTCACCCGCGCACGACGGATCTAACTTCATTCGTTTATACATTGCTTGTTTGTTTGGTTGTTTGTGTTCACCGAATAATCCAGACACATCGTTTATTACGGCGCCCGCCAAACTGGCCAACAATGGAGCAAAGAGGGGGGACAATCTGCCATTTTAAAGTTTGACAATGTGTTGCGCTTTTTTTTTTTTTTTGCTTTGAACAGTTTTTTTTTTTAAATAACAATTAATATCTTCTTACATTGTCTAACTTTGTTTTTTTTGTGTGACGGAGACAGTGGAATATTTCATTTTAAATATTCAGATACTTAAAGCACACAGACAAATTACGTTTTGTAAATTGCTACACGATAGCAAAGTTTTTTTACACGTGTGATTTTACACTTTTAGCAGCCAATTGCTCGTTCCCCGTCCATCGTACCCCGTGCTCCCATCGGTTCCATTTTGAAGTGTGTGTCCAGTTAAGGTTAAATAGGGTGAGCAGGTGGTAAAGGTTGTGGTGTTTGTACGGATTAGGTGTTAAGTAGGTTAGGTGTAGTTTTAAATTAGAGGTAATGGATTTGTAGGCCTGTAAGGTTTGAAATAAAGTAAAGTAATAAATCGGATACAGCATTGTTGTTAGTATTGTTTTAATACAGAATTACTGTATCACAATCTGTATGGCTGTTGCAGACATAGGGCCTTAGGGCTTCGGGCAGATGACCAGGAGTGGTTAACGCTCGTTAAACCCTTTAAACCTTTTACTGTATCACAATAAATAACTTATTTGAATAACTTACTGCTACACTTATAACAATTAACAATAACGCCATTGTTGCAATAACATTGTAGCACCCGACGATTTTTTAACGCTAGGGAGAAAAACAATGGACGATACGAAAAGAAATAACATCAAAAAACTCGAATTCATCCACAAGCGGAAAAAAGTATTTAAAGTATGGTGATAAATTAGTTATTGGTATACTTTTGCAAGAATGGTCGGTCTATATTTGATTTATTGTGATAGTTAAGTTTGCTTCCTCGGCTCTTAACGCCTCGGCTAAGCCTTGGAAGAACAAAACTATCGCAATAAATCGCGTATAGAGGAACCGTTGTTGCAAAAGTATGCCAATAACCACTATTTAATTCTTGTTTTTAATACTTATTTTCACTTAAGAAAAACCAAACCAATTCTTATGCTTATAAAACAAGCCAATTTATGAGAACTATTTCTTTAGTATTCGTATACTATTTACATTAATTTGTTAACCTTTGAAATACGTTAACGTAACAAATTCATAATATACCTAAAGGAACACAACAAAACTACAAGCATTCAACAACTTGTAAATGGACGCCAATTCTGCTTGTAAATACTAAAATAAAATAAATATTTGTTGGTGGATAGCTTTCACAACCAGATGAAGGTTGTGAATGCAATGACACAAGCAAATTGTATGCTTATTAATACTTGGTTTTAATACTTATTCATACTTATGAGTAATATAACCAAACCAATTTATGAGTGATGTTTTTCTGTTATTCCTACACATTTTATGTTAATTTATTTGTGTTGGAAATACGACATCAGAACAACAAAATCATAAAATCACTAACGGAACACAACAACACTACAACCAGTCAACACTTAAAAATTCTACACCAATTCTACTTGTAAATATTAACCAATTCTAGTTGAAAACTACAACATATTAGTTTGTGGATAGCTCTCACCCCACCCGATGAAGATTCATTGTAGAGAAATCTATTGCTGGCCAAGCTGATACAACCGTCTATCACATTTTGATTATTTTTAATTTATTTATTAAAGATAGAGCTTTTAAGTACATGTTTATTTATCACATACGTAATTAAATGTAAATTAACGTTTATTTATCACTGATGGAGCCCACTTGGCTCTCCGTCCTATCATTACATATTTATTGTCTTGCCCCATCACTGTACAAGATTACGAAACCATCCGTCATCGCACAGCGACGAATAACCCAGTTAGCCAACAAAGGTTCTCTACTTTTATTTCTGGGTTGTTGCTCGATTCCGAAGTAAACCGTTCCGAATTAAACCTTGAAAACCGTTTCCATCACCGTTCATACTGTGGAAACTCATAACCAAACAGCTCCTTCAACTAACGAGTTTCCCTGGTATGAACCAAAGAAGAACGATGTGTGGTATCTACTTGTTCAATCTTTGGTGTGAACCAAAGAAGAATGATGTATGGTAGGACAAGAAACACTACGAGCCCAAGTTTCTCTTAACAAACTTACTTCCGGCCCAGGCCAAGTATTAAACAAAGGAAACGGCCATGTTGCGAGAAGGAGAGGTCCATCTTACAGGAAACACACGGAGACGACCATGCTGCAGGAAGTGACGTTTACCATCTGCACCAGGAAATGCAAAGCATCATGGGGATCGAGCTATTTAGTATAACTAACTCAAATTGATCACAATAAGAATACAAATTAATCGCTTAACAATCACTATTTTAAGATAAATCAGAACTGTCTGATCAAAGTTTAATTTTTTTAGTCCAACAATCAATTTTAAAACGAGTTGTAGTTACGAGTAATGCTAAGTATTATGTATGTTTTTGTGTTTAAAGAAGCGATCTGAGTGGCCACGTAGGCTTAAGGTTTTTCCGTGGTTCACGTTTCTTCTAACGAACTGAATACGGTTTGAATCGAACACAGAAAAGGTTCTTCAACTGTGGATGTTGCCCACGCACGAGTATTTCGTCAATTTCCCAAGGTATTTTCGCTGTAGCGGTGGCTGCCATTGTAACGATGCCACCAATTTAATTAATAAATTTTTTAAATTTTAAGTTCGCCTCCTACGAGAACCTGTGCTGCCTTCTGGTGTGGCTATTCAGTCACTTTTGGCGGAAACAGATGCTATGACGTCACACCACCCTGCATTCTCTGAACATTTTTGGTCGCCAAACGAATAGTCCAGATCTGCTAATGAACCATCTTCCTAGTCGCTCCATCTTTGGTGTGAACGGTGATACGACACTGCGTAATCGAATTACAATCAACAACAGAACCCTTCTGCAAACAAGCAATAACATTGCTGTCTTTGTGTAACCATTGTTGCACGCACAGTCGCCTTCTCAAGTTTTTGTTAAGGGTAATGTCCGAAAACCGCGGGCCATTTCGAAACAATGCACAAGAGCGCGCAGCACCCAAGGGCGATTGTTTCCGAATGGCCCCATGTTGAGGGCTTTAATCGACTGAATATCCCGTTCGCGATAACAATTGAGCAGCCAATTGTTATCGCCCGTGCAATCGGTTGAAAATAATAATAATAATAATAATATTGCTTTTTTACCACTTGTAAGTGCTCAGAACCCGGAAGAGTGTCGAGCCACTGACACCGGGACTGGAGGGTAATTAAGTTAGTAACAGGAGAGTGAATATGTGGGAAAATGAAGTTTATGGGCAACGTTTAAGAAAGGAATGCAAGGGCTGAGATTTCAGCATGCGAAGGAAACCCGCCAACGTAGACTGGGATACAACTTCGACATGCAAAGCATTCCAAATTGGTACGGTCCGGATGGAAAAGAAGTTGCGAAGTTGCGAAGTTGCGTGAACGAAGGAAACGGCCATGTTACGAGAAGGAGACGTCCATCTTATAGGAAACATACGGAGACGACCATGCTGCAGGAAGTGACGTTTACGCGCATGCGAAGTTGCGTGAATTCTGAATAGTCAGCTTCCATGGATGTCCTCTGGTTGAAATTTTATGCTGGCATAAGTCAAAAAAAGGTAGGTCGACCGAAGTCAAGCCGTGAAGGATCTTATAAGTCAGTATAAGATCAAACCTAATTCTGCGGAGCTCAAGTGGTTCGAGGCCTGCCCTTTCCAATCGTGCCGAAGGTGTTAGATCTCGGAGACCAGGCAAGCCCTTAGTAAACCGGCGTTGCACCGACTCAATCAGGTCAATGTCCTTGAGAAGGCCAGGGGACCAGACCGGGGTAGCATACTCGAGGAGAAGTCGTACAAAGACCTTGTTCGATCTCCAGATGAGAGCAAAGAGTCTCAACAACAACAACAACAACAACAACAACAAGAAACGGCCATGCTGTGGGCGCCAAACGGGTCGATTGCTGTCATTAAAAGTTCTAATGCAGTGAAATAGTTATGACACGATCCCAAATACCGAATTTTGTTGGGTTATATCAATGCTGGGGTCAAACTATAGGAGTTCAAAGTTTGGCATTTAAGTGTTTGATGACAGAAACACTTTTAAAATAAATCGGACTGATGTCACATTTATTTGCATTTACTCTCAGGAAATGAAAATAGGTTTTTCACTGTTTTTGAGTATTTTTAGGAATTTCAAATATTTTCCGAGTAATAAAAGACAGCCATTTATACAGAAACTTTATTCGTATTTTCCTTCACCAGCTATCATTTCGGTGAAAAAACGAATAATCCAGTATTACTAAAACTTAAGTATTTTACGTCATTTTGAGGGTTAATTTTCACCCCCCCCCCCAATGGGTTTTTCAACTATTTTGGGCCGATGGGCCTTTACTACTCCAGTCTCGCCCTGGTTGCAGCCAAACGATGAACTGTAGCCACAAAAAAACTTATTGTATGCATTCACAACAATTATGCAGTATGTACAAAAAATCTACCCCAAAACAAAACTTGTTAGGGATTCCCGCCAAGCTTTCGCCGTGTGAAGTCGTGATATCAAACGCCAAGCTCTTTTGCGAAGCTAATCCCACCGAGTATTAGTTCGAATGTTAAATGAAATATATGAAAATTGCTTACTAGAAAAGTAAGAAAATTCCTGGGAAATTGCTATTGCACACTTTGAACAGTATCAGTAGTAGTACATTTACATATTTTGTAATTCAATACAGCTGTCGTAATACAAAAAAATGACACCATAAATTATCACATCAATAATAATTTTATTTGAAAACCACCCCCTCACTTCGACTCTACTCCCCCTTCCTACTTTACGATTTAAATATTTAAATAGCATTTTATTGTTATAACGTTTTCGCCTAACTCAGCCTAGGAAAAAATGTATGAAACGCTGCCATACGCTGCCACATGCCGAATGTCTTTTGGCCCTTTTGCTGCCACCACCGCCGCCGAGATTTTTTAAGAGGTATGCCGCCGCCGCTCTTAAGCAAGCGGCGCATAGGTCTAACTTCAAACAAGGATCTTCAGAAGCAACATCACTTCCGCTCTCACCACTTGTTTCTTCTCGTTACCATGACAACAGCAACTCGGATTTTACTTCGACGATCAAGAACCGCTACGATAAGGACGTCGCCCGGCTTTCACCCCAAAGTCCTTCGGGGAAACACTCCTTCGTTCACTCTTCCCTTTCCTCAAGTGTCGCCTGCACGACCACGCTTTCATCACTCCCTTTGCCTTCATCCTTCGGCCTGTGCCTACATTTCAAGATTGTTCATCTTCATTCTGCACCGTTGTCCGGTCGACCAGGAGTTGTTACCAATCCTTCGCTTTTGCATTCTCCATCGTCTTCGACATTACCTCCATCTTTTGTTCTGCCTTTGTCACATCCCGTTTTCCGGAAGATCAACAAAGCCTAAAACCACGCCTTTGTTTACAACTCTCCTCGACCTTCGACACGTTTTTGTCTCAACGTTCTTTTGGCCCTTCACCGTTCTTATGACCCCACCGCTCTTCAATTCCAGATCCAGAAAGACCTCCACCTTTCCTCGTCTGTTGTACAACAAATGGAAAAGTCTACAACCCGTCAACACTTTCATCCAGCAACAGTTCACCACACTTGACAAGGCCATAAATGCTGAAAAAGCTTCGACAGCCAAAATTGCGAAACTCCACAAAAAAATTTCCCATCTGAAGTTATGCACAGATCTTTCCCGTTCCAAGATGAAGCTCGTCTTTCCCATTTCAGGCAGTGCCCAGAGGCTTTGGCGTTAACGCACAGTCAACTCGGAAACCTCTGTACTTTTTTCCCTCATTTCCGGAACTCAAAATCCTCATCCCAAAGTCATTGCAAGGGACCCAAGGTGCTTGAAATCTCGTGCACGACTTGTGAGCATTTCAAGAAATCCTTCCACAAAAACACACCTGCATCGTCATCGATGAGCCCCACAATTCCTTCAGCTCCGGAACACGTATCTGAACACAGCATGTCGAAGCCCTCATCGTCAGGCGTAATCACAATTAGAACTTCTAACCCCATCTCGGGAAATAATAATAATAAAACATTTGCCACAAAAATGTGGTGGATTTCTGGAAGGGTGATTAGCCTTTAACCCTGGTCCCAAGTTAATAGGAGTGTATTTCTGAATGGTCATGGAAGAGAAGACAGTGGCCACCTCAAGAATTTTTGCAGATTCTCGGATCTAACTGGCAACAGAACGCTTGTACTGTAGGCTGTTTCACAGTCTCAGTCTTCAGACCATTCCAAACTTGCACCACGCAAACTGAGAAAAAATATTTCTGAAGGTCAAGATGAACTGCCTATAAAACCAGCTTCCAACGATGGCCTCGCGTAATGATATTTCTTGGAACGAGATCAAAAAATGGGAGATCAATGCAGGTTAGACCATGAAGGATTTTGTACATGAGAGTAACGTCGCTCCTAATGCAGCGCAATTCATGTAGTTCAAAGCCAGTTATGGCAAGCCTCTCATTGTAACATATCGCGAAGGCCAGTTAGTAAAACGTCTCGGCACTGCCTCTAGAAGATCAATGTCGCCCAATTTATATGGTGACCAAACCTGCGTGGCGTACTCCATTTGAGGGTGCACAAAAACCTTGAATGCCCGAATCATAGTTTTGGCATTTCCAGCGTTGGTAGGCCAAAGCGCAGATCTTTCTAGGGTAAGAGTTAATGTCAGGGGTGAAACCCCGAAATGCGATCCTCTCCACCTCTTTGAAGCAAACACCCAAGTAGCCATCTCGAACTTCGCTCCGGCCTTACCACTATCCCTTCACCACAACAGAATCACAAGAGAGTGGATTTCGGCAAACTGTGCGTTCCACAAGACACCTTCATGGCTCGCCAATTGTGGCAGTTTGAAAAATGCCGAGAGATTCGTGCCTTCCTTGACCGAAATGAAGAAAGCATCTGACCCACAAAACCAGACTGCTAACCTGCAGCGACTGCCTCTCTCGAGCCAAAGGGTAAGCTTTCAGTTTCCACACCCGCCCATAGAATCCTTCGCTTCCATTCGTCTTCATTTTTCACATGTGCAGTCTTGTTGGAACAAGGACTTCTCAACCTTGATGACTTTGGCTCCCGCCTCCTCTCAAAGCCCATAAGGTTCTGCCAACTTCCATCTTTCATCACTTTCATAACACCAGTTTCTCAAAACTTCCTTCTGGACTAGCGTCAGTTTCTCGGAACCACGCCACATCATCAAATTCATTTGGACTCTTCAATTGGAAAAACGTTTCGCCCTCCGATCAAATTGAGTGCTTCACTTCATTCAAGTCTCCACGGGTCACTCCTTGCAATCATCTCTCTTCATTTCCGTCATTGAACATTTCCTGTTCTCCATCGGGATCCACCATTCCTTCAACTGGGACCGTGTGAAGATGTGCCGCTCAGCCACTGATGCTCTCTCTCAGAATGATGAGCCACCAAATACCACCCTGCCTGTGTTCTCAAGGAGCATTCCACCACATCTCACAAGAACTCAGGTAACTCATCGACCACCCTCCTAGGGCAATTTCAATCATTCTCCTCACGTCGATGTACTCCCCCCCTCCCCCCGCCATTTCACACATTTCGAGTTCTTCACTGTGATGAGACAATCCCTCGATTTCCCTCATAACTGTCAAAATTCACAAATTATTTCTGCCTACTCAAAATTTTGGGAGCTTTTTATCTCCAGATTTTCTATTCTCCCGCCCCCTCCCCCCCCCCCGACTCACCATACCTCTCGTTCTGCAGAGTTACTGCTCCTGGTGATGCCAGCACTCGTCAGGTGATTCTCCCACCACCAGCATTGACGAGGTCTCCTGCAAATGCTAAAATTTACAGGTAACGGATAATTTCGAGCCGGCAACTAAAAACGTCAAAAACCGGGGGCTACCAGTAGATTTTGGTTTCTATTACCTAAACGAAAATATATATTACCTGTAGCCGTCCTACCACCCCTCTTGAGTCATCACCATGACAGATCGAGAGGAAATGGATGGCAAACCCTAGTGTTTCTTGTCTAAATTGGAGGAACTGCACATGCGCATGTGCAGTCTGGTTACGCAGCTAGCCGGCTCTTCACATCTTAAAATCCTCTAGAGAAAGAAAGTATTCCGGAAAGGAATGCTGAAATTTACAGACAATGTATATTTTTGTTTAGGCAGAAACCAAAATCAACTGGTGGCCCCCGGTATTTTGACGTTTTTTTTGTCTGTGTCTGCGTTTGTTTTTTTGTTTTTTGTTTTTTGTTTTTAGTTCTCTTTCGTGTTTTAATTTGCCAATTATGTGGGTGTTTTGCTGTTTATGGCGTTTGTTTGGATGCGTTTGTGCTTGTGGGTCTTAGTTTGAGTTGTTTCATGTGCGTGTATATGTTTGTATTTTTTGTGTGAATTTTTATTCTGTGAAAATATTCCAACTATGTGTCTGTTTGATTATTGAAGGACACGTATGCATGTACATGGATGTTGGCAGTGAACTCGAGTTTCGTTTGAGTTCCGTTGTTTATTCACTTACCTTATGACTCAGTTAACATTTATTTACGGGAAAGTCGTTCCGCCTGTCGCAATTTTTAAAAGAACGAACTGATCTTATGCAATAACAACCTGTTTGGTCCTAACTAACGCACTGACTCGCTTTGATAGCAGTTTGATGCTTCCTACTACAATAATGTTTCCCTGACATTAATATTCACCCACAACACCTACAAGACCGTTTCGCAGTGCAATACGCCTCCAACATGTGGCCGCTCTAAATACCTGTATGTTTCACAATTTCAGGAGTTGGCTGGTTGCGGTTCAAGCAGCGACGCATTTGCATTTTATTTTCTGCTAAAAATGCCCGTCCTCTTCGAAATGTGGGAAATAGTATCGCATGAACGTATTTGGCTTCCAACAAACGCTACTTGGAAAGAAGTACAAGCATCTACGAAATATCCCCAGGGAAGGGATTTGATTTATACCATTCCTATTGCCTTTGGTATTTGTGCACTACGTTTCCTACTGGAAAAGTAAGTTCCATATTTTAGCCTATTTCCGATTTGCTATCGAAATCTATTTCGTTTATAGTGAATAATGAGGGATAGGGTTTATGTAATGACTAGAATTTCCAACTCAACTACGCTGGCCGGCTGGCTGTTTCAACCTCCCTCCATTACCATGTTACAAACAGTGCATCAAACACGACCTGTGCGCTCGATTGTTTTGAGCTGGCTAATAAACGCTGATTGAGTGAGCGAACCCGTCTGTGTATTTTGCCGCTTTTTGAATATTTATCAGATTTTCACTAATCCTTCAATTTTAATCTTCCAGCGGTTTATGCCAACGGTTGATGCGTCATTTAAACAATTATTTTGTGATGGCTAAGAAACGCTGATTGAGTGAGCGTACCCGTCCGTGTATTTTTGCGTGTTTTTAATATTTATCCGCGTTTCCCTTATCCTTTAATTTTAATCTTCGAGCGGTTTATGCATATTTAAACAATTATTTTTAACTGGCTAATAAACGCTGAATGAGTGAGCGTTTGTGTATTTTGGCGTATTTTGAATATTTATACGAGTTTCTGTCATCCTTTAATTGTAATCTTCCAGTGGTTTATGTGTCGTTTAAACAATTATTTTTAGCTGGCTAATAAACGCTGATTGAGTGAGCAAACCCATGTGTGTATTTTTGCGTGTTTTGAATATTTAAACGAGTTACCGTCATCCTTTAATATTAATACTCCAGCGGTTTATGCATCGTTTAAACAAATATTTTTAGCTGGCTAATAAACGCTGATTGAGTGAGCGAACCCACCTGTGTATTTTTGCGTGTTTTGAATATTTATACGAGTTTCCGTCATCCTTTAATTTTAATCTTCCAGCGATTTATGCATCGTTTAAACAATTATTTTTAGCTGGCTAATAAACGCTGAATGAGTGAGCGTTTGTGTATTTCGGCGTATTTTGAATATTTATACGAGTTTCCGTCATCCTTTAATTTTAATCTTCCAGTGGTTTATGCATCGTTTAAACAATTTTTTTTAGCTGGCTAATAAACGCTGATTGAGTGAGCACATAATCCCTATACGTCATACTAACGAACATACTAAAAGTCCCCAACATTCCGACTTGAGCTTTCGCCGCCATCTTAGAAAAATGGCCAAAAGTCACTTCCGGTTTAGGGTTTTCGTTCATTATCTCGTCTCCTGTTAATTTTATAGCAGTAATGCATAAGACCAAAGTCGTAGAGCATAAAACTTTGAACAAAAGTTATGTCTGGTAAAAATTTCGAAAAACCTTTAGTTTTACGAGAAATTAATGAGTTAATTGTACACTGCCAAAATCGCTATTAGTGTTTCATAGTTATCACGGTTTTAATTTGTACACAGCGGCGTAAGGATTGGATTTACGTCAAATGTGCCCGAATAAGAATTGAAGAAGATAAATATAGCTAACGAACGCCGCAAACCGCATCCATTTATCTGAAATAGTTGGTAGGTTATCGCTATTTCTGTATCTAATCGCATATTCAATGAAACTCTATAACAATAGACGATGGGCCTTCAGAGGTTTATAGTTCTAAACAATTATTTGTATTCATTGTTGTGTGGAGCCTAAAAAACTAGCATGATGTTTTAGGTCGTAGTGCTCTTATTAAACAATCAATCAATCAATCAATCAAAAACTAGCATTGTTTTAACAGGTTTATTGTAAGAGATACAGTCGTATCCGTACAGCTCCGAGCGTATTGGGCTCGCATGGGCTGGACCAGATCGGCCTTGTGTGGGTGTGGGGGAGGAGAGGAAACGGTTCACCACTTTCTACTAGATTGCCCCTTGTGGGCTCGGTACCGGCGATTTGGTACTGATTTAGGTGGTGATCCACCACATGTTGGTCCAGGGAGGTGTGTGTTACGCAGGGTCATAGGGTTCTGCAGGGCCACTCAACGGTTCGGTAGGTGATGGGCCATGTCGTTTTTCCCCCGGTTTTCCCACACCCCTGCACGGTACATTGGTTGTAGTTGTATTCGTCCAATTCTGTGGTATCCTGGCATTGTAGCGGGAGTCTGTGTTATAGCGTAAGTAGCAGTTTAATATGAGCGAATAGCGTACAGGCTTCTTAGGCTCAATAAAGTAAAGTAAAGTCGTAAGTCTGCTTTCCCGTCAACTATTTTATTATTGGGTATAATAACGAAAAAGGGCGTTGTACTGTAGTTCCAATGTTTTAAAATAATCCTGATTTGAAGTTCAGTTTCTGGGGCCGATGGCCATGCTTTCTGGTTTTTAGCAAGTTACTGCTGCTAGAATACCAACCATAGTGAATGAAATCCAGCTTTGATTGCCAGTTTTAACTAACCAAATGCACTTATTTGGTTAGCAAATATGGCAAGCTACCTTTGAATCTGATATTTCTTCCTTTAGTCCGGTCCATCATGTGTTTGACCTGAAAAATTGTTATAAAGCAATTCCGTCACAATAGGTCTCAAAAATACGTTTTATAAGACATATCCGAAATGATACACTCTAGCCACGGGAACATTGCTTAAGCATGTCTTTAACAGCATGTCTAATATTAAAGTGATCGTATGACCATTTTGAAATTGAAAACACAATACGGTTTTGCGGTATTAAAAAACTCTTAAGCGTATAAAATACGGATGTAAGCCTTAAAAAACTTAAA